>VUQK01043206.1:1597-16870 GCA_015106715.1 Bujurquina vittata | reverse complement strand
AGTCGCCTCAAGGCGCTTTGTTACATTTGTTACATTTATCCATGTTTCCTCTGATCTGTTGTGCTAGTTATGCAGCTGAAATATTTTACTGCTTCCAGTGTTGGAGATCCCAAATGTGCAGAAGTATGCCTTCTCTTGAATATGCTCGCCTTACTGTGCTTACTGTAACAAAATACATTAAAAAAGGAAAAACATATCCGTAATGTCTTTTTTTCAGAAATCGCAGCCCAATTACTACAAAAATCCAAGAGCCTTGTTTAAATAGTTTGATGAGGGATGTTTTTTACCTGTACTGAAACAAACCTGCATCACTTTGAAGAAGGAAGTGCCCACCGAGCCGTGATGAGCGGCTCAAGCTTCACCAAGCTATAACTGTCATTATAGTAGATTTTTATTCTTCACTTTTCCAGAGGCTGTGCACTAAAACATTTACTAAGTAGTTTCCATCCATACTTACAGCCCGGTGTGTGCACACAGTATTAAATACCCTATAAAATGGATATGGCTAAGTATAGTCAAATATGCATGCATAGCTTAAAACCCCTCCAAACAGTAACCAGTCAGTGTTGAGGTGTGGGGAGGACCCACAAAAGGAATCCTGAAAACAAGGCGAGCATCACAGACGTCTTTACAAAGGGAACACGGGGCTATATATACACCGAGGACTACATGCTTACCTCGGTGTCAGGTTCAAAACTCGTTCCATGTATCTGACATCACCACCCAGACTTCTCTGAGACTGAAACGACAATGGTGGTGTATGATTCAGGTTTAAATAGCTGATATTAATATAATGAGCTTTATGTTTTCATAGCCTGGGTTTGGTTGATTTGGACTTACATCACAGACTCATTGGATACCTGTCCCTGTGTGTTAGACTGGTTGAAGGTGAGGCTGGTTAATCTAGGTCAGCTTAGCTCAGCTAATCAGTATCTGCAGGGCTGAAGCAGATTACAAAAAGCACCACTGTGGTCTGTATGTGTTAGTAAATCTGTCTGTCATTCTCCAGACGTTTGGTGAGAAGCTGCTGGGGATGTTCTCTGTGGTCATGCCGATCTCTGTGGCTCTGTCCACCTTTGGCGGAATCAATGGCTACCTGTTCACCTCTTCCAGGTGAGCCGGACTTCCTGTTTCTGAGTCGTTTTGACTGGTGACGCAGCTGCTGATGTTGCGTCTGGTGCTCCTGTCTGCAGGTTGTGTTTCTCGGGAGCAAGAGAGGGTCACCTGCCCAGCTTGCTGGCCATGATCCACTATAAGAAATGTACCCCCATCCCTGCCCTGCTCGTCTGCGTATGTATACTCTTACATTGATGTTACAGTCATCTCAGTTTGTGTGCCTAATCTATAAACAGCATTTTAATAGTTTCTAACTGCGTAGTTTCATCTCTGTTTCTCATGTTGTTAGGGTATGCCACCTCATTTTACTGTCACTAATCCCTCTGACTCTGTGAGATTTCATTAGTCCTGACCCAGTGCTATCAGAATATCAGATCTTTGGCTTTCCAAAATTAACATGTACCAAAAACAATTTACATATTTCAAAAACAAAAACGTGTTAGTCTATAGGGAAGGTTTGTTCCAGGCTTCTTAAAATTGCCTGCAGTTGTAAACCAGACTGGCACAGAAAACAGGAAATATTGGCCCAGATATCTCCTGGAAGCCCCAAAAAGTTGTCAGGCTGAAGCTGAAAAGATTTCTTCATGTTGGTAACTAAAGGTTTCTTACCTGAAATTAGGGCAGTTACTCTATCAGAGCTTCGCTTCACGATTATCTTACTGAAAAAGTTCATGGATACAGGTTTAATGTACAGATAATTTACTCTGCTGACTGTTTGGCAAGTTAACTAAAGTCAAAATACAAGCATGACCCCCCCCCCACACACACACACACACAGGACTGTCATCACCTGATGCAGCTTACGTGGGCCTTTCAGGCTGTATCTGTGTTCTGCTCATTTATTTTTATTAAAATATATTTTATTTAAGTAAACCTCTTGTGTGGACTCCCTTCTTAAGCCAGTTTGTGACAAATGGGGGGGTTGTCCGGGACCAAAGGAGCTGAACTGAAAGGTACAATATGGTGACAAAACTGGTCCTATAGAGCAAGGCAAAGTTTCTAAAACAAGTGCATGGAGCTGGCAAATGTTTGTAACCACAACTAAACAAAGATATACCAAAAGAACAATTAGGATTTTTCAAATGTGCCTTATTGACATATATTAATATTTCATTATAATTTTAATTATAACAGTTATGATAGGAATGCAATTATCATGGCACCCTTATCTGAAAAAACACTTATGCATTTTTAGAAAATATTAGTTAGATTTCAGATTAATTTGGACATTTTTTGGCATTAAAGTTTTCCAAATAAAAACGTTTTCATTAGGGTGTTTTAGTAACCGAACCCAACCCAAGGCCTTGGTTACCAATGACCTGGTGGATTTTAATAGGGTCAGATGGAAATCTGTCCAATTCCCACAACTTATCCCATATGACTTGAGCATAGTATTGTAAGATAAGCCGTATTGGTGTCGGTGAGTTTGGAGTGGCTTATGAAGCACATCTTCAGGTTCTTGAGTTCAAATAAATTGAATTCATTTTTATTTATATAGCACCAAAATCACAACAGTCGTCTCAAGGCTCTTTTGTAAAGACTCTACAATCTAAAGAGTGATCCTCCAACTACCAGCAGATCTTCCGAGTTGAATAAGGCGTGCCATCACCAGTGGTACTACAGGACCGCGGGAGGAGAGAGTCTCTGGAGAACCAGCTAAATGATAATGAAGACTGCCACAACAACAACAACCTGCCAACTTGGAAACATGAAACAGGAAGAGTCGAAGCTATCTGGTTAGCAGGGACTAAACTCTCAAAATAAAGCCCCATCCATGCATAAATTACCACAATATAGTTGATGGATAAATGTAATTGTGGGCATTCCAGGCTCCCATCTTGTAGGTAGCAGCCACACTTTCCAGTACCTCCCGGGGGATCCCATGGCATTATCAGTCCAGATGAGAAACCTCAGTTTCTGGTTCTGGTTATGGTTCTGTTGGTGTCATCAGCATGTGTAGGTAACACTCTTAACATATTTACCACTCAGATATATGTAAGTCAGCATATTCTTCACTCCCACTGGAAGCCTCGAATTTGAGGAACGGATTCGCTTACTTTGCATTGCTAACAGTTATTTTTGCCTGTTGTTGTTTCAAATGGCTGAATTTCACTGACATTCGATGGTATCTGGTAACTACATTACTGCTAGTTGTCCTTTAAGAGTGAAAAGATTGTCCACTAGTATTTCAAACACGGTTTGACATCATTATCTAAAGACAGCATTAAAATGTTAAAATTAGGCTCCATTTTAACTACGGCGGGTGTTAAATTACCACAACGTGCAGGAAACACTTCAGACAACTCAATCGTGTTCATATAGTCATGTCTATCTGTGTGTTACAGTGCAGTGCCACCATCATCATACTCTGCATTGGAGAGACGCACAATCTAATCAACTACGTCTCCTTCATCAACTACCTGTCGTACGGCGTTACCATCGCAGGTCTGCTGTACTACCGCTGGAAGAAACCTAACCTGTACCGACCCATCAAGGTTAAACCAACAGAATTCTACCAACTGTTACTTGTTAACTGTTTATATCCATAACCCATCTGGTTTTACACAATTCCCACCACGTGTTTGCTGCCTTCTTCAGGTGAACCTGCTGGTTCCTGTGTGCTACTTGATGTTCTGGGCATTACTGCTGGGATTTAGTCTTTACTCTGAGCCAGTGGTTTGTGGTGTTGGTCTAGTAATCATGCTTACTGGTGTACCTGTCTACTTCCTGGGCGTGCATTGGAAAGAAAAACCAAAGTGTATCTATAACTTCATTGGTGAGTTTTTAAAGAAAATGATTTGTAGCGTTTAATTTGACAAATTTATAATAACTTCATATTTGTCTTTCTGCAGAGAGGGCGACACACGTGGGCCAGAGGCTGTGTTTTGTGGTCTTTCCACAGCTTGACCCCATCGAGCTCGCCAGTCCTTCAGAGTGGACTGACCGCTCATCAGGCAGGGGAAGCATGTCTGTCAATTCTTAAAACTCTTATCTGGACACATAAATATCTTTTCTCCTGTTTTTACACCATCATTATGGAAGTCCAGACGCATGTTCCTGTTATGGGAGCTTCCTGTCTGACCTTTGAACCTTCAGAACTCTGATTTTTTTCCCCTACAGTTGAGTGGAAACACCCACTGTTCTGTGTGGGCTGCTTGCACTTTTTTTTGTTTATTTTCATCTACTTTTCTACTAAGTCTTCAAGTACAACAAGCTAATGCCAACAGCTCCCGCTGTAAAAGGACTTTTTATTTTGGACCCATGTGTTCCTCCTTTGGTAACATGACAGAACAGTGACTGACAGACTGACAGTGGCTGACAGACTGACAGTGGCTGGTATCTTTTCTGATTGTTGCTGGTATTTTATTCTGCCTTCAGGTCTTTCCACACCAAGTCCAAAACCAAGTTAAAGTCAGAAAACCATAGAGAACACAAAACTTGCACACTGTTTGTTAAAGACTCCAACCAGCTGCTGCAGTAGAAACAGCCAAACCCATCTCCTTTTCCCATCCATCCATTCATCCATCCATTCATGCATCCATTCATCCATCCATCCATGCATCAATTTGTCCATCCGTCCACCCATCCACCCACCCACCCGAGGTCACCACTGCATCTCAGGGCCCTATCAGATGCACCAATAAATGTTACTCTCAATGAGAGATTGCTACTGGAACAAAATCCAGGCTAGATGTTGTGTCAAGACTTCAGCTTTCAGGTTAATTTATCGTGTTTTGTGGTATTTCTAGAGTTGTCTAGATAAACAGGAAAACTGGAACAAATCTAGAACCTAGGCTGAAGTCAAAGACATCTGATTCATGTCGTGTTGTGGCAGTTTGTGAAATAGTGACATGTAATGTATTATGTATGTGTCTGGCACAAATTTTCCTTTTTTGTGTGTGTTCTTGGATATTTACTCCACTTAATTTTATTTACCTGAGCACAGTTGTAGCTGCTGATTTGTGTCCATATTTTCAAAGTGATGATTTCCCACTTTTAAAGGAGGCAAAATTTGGAGACAGGTGGGGTTGGTAGTGGTATGAATCATCTCTCACAGTTTGATTCCTGAGACAGCTTTATTAAAGTGGGCCTATTCTGCTTTTCCTGTCCTGTCATATTTCTGCTGTTCTAGTGGTGGAAGTTTATAGTACACATGACCAAAGTAAGGAGGTCAGTTTGTGTACAAGTAATCTGTGAACCAAAACTGCTCTCCCAGTCTTGGCTCTGTAGATGCCTCTAATACAGTCATCGTAGACAGAAACTCTACCCACTTGGACCTTATGTTTTGGTGAAGAGTAGCCAATCAGAAAAAGTTAATGCCTTGTTTCAGACAGTGAATGAACCGAGGGGCTGTGAATCATGAAAGCTACACTAGAAGAGTCCAGGAATGAAAATATTGAGCTGGAAATTAGCAGACTAGATCCATTGAGCATAACTGATTAACATTAATAATAATGCCCCCTTATTTTCCCGAGGAGCTGCCACAGTAGATGGCTCTGCATATTTGGATTTGGCACAAATTTGAACATGTTACAGATTTTTAAAAATTAAATAGAACTTGCATAAACATGCAGTTAGATAAGGATGGCCTTGCAGACGGTGTGCAAGATGTCAGAGTAGGTGTTGAGTTTCAGACTTGGTGTGAAAAGCTCCTTATTTGGGGAAATGTATATAAAATGTGATATATTAACTGATTCACTGCTATAGATTTTAATATATTTTGCGAGTGCCTTTTGCTTTGTTCATAGCTTGTCTGTGAAGCGCTTTGGTCTCTTGTCTCTTGTTTCCATGTCACTCACTATCAAAAGCAAACTGCTGTAAACAAACCAGGTGGAGCACAAAGTACTGCCATATCCAAAAGACCAAGGCCAAACTAAAGCTTAGAAAAATCTGTTGCTAACAAAGTTGTTGTGTTCAGGTTACCTGCTGTTCTCGTGGTTTGGTTGAATTTAATGATGTTGTGACTAAGTGCAATCAGACAGAGAATTCATTTAATCCAATGCATTTAAAGTGTTGCTAATGCAGGATGTTACCGAGACAGAATCGGCCCTTTGTACAAATATGTCTGCTGGTCAGGTTGGAGCTGTAGGTTTGATGTATCAGGACATAATAAAAAAAAATCATCTGATCCTTTGCGGGCTTCAAAATTATTTCAATACAACATAAGATGAACAACAACACATGACACATTACACCATGTCACTGATATTTCACAGAAAACTAAGCCAGCATCCAGAAGTGGGCCTGAGTCCACCTCCTGATCCAGCAGCTGTAGACCCTCCGTCAGCAGCAATAAGCTGCAGTGATGTTTCCTGTGTGGCTCCATCAGTGTGTCTCATCACTGTGGAGGAGTTTGGTCCACTTTCCTTCACAGCGTAGCTTCCGCTCAGTGATGTTTGCAGCATTCATTCCTGCCAAGCTCTCTGACTGAGCCCAGATCCTCCGCCTTCCTCCACCATGCTGACAGCTGCTCTGAGGTGTTGTTGCTGATTTGCTGAGTTTCCTCCAAATGTGCTGCTGTGCATTCTGGACAAACATCTGCACTTTGGTCTGTTTGTTCCACAAGTCTTTGTGGTTTGTTCAGATGCAGCTTTGCAGACCTGAGCTGTGCTGCTGTGTTCTTTCAGAGAGGAGAGGCTTTCTGCTGCAGCCCTTCCAAACAGCCAGGCTGTTTCTAACTGTGCTGGCGTGACCTTTAACCTCTAACATGCTGACTGAGGCCTGCAGAGTCTGAGGTGGAGCTCTTGTTGTGTCTGGTTACTGTTCATCTGAAGCTTTGTCTAAATTTTAAAACCTGGCAAGGACCAGCTGAGGTATTTTTATGCTTATCATAGAATAAAACCCTAGAATTAAAAGATTACTTTCTTTTTATCATAACTATGTGTTCTTCAGCTTTTTCTCTCTAGGAGCTGTGCTTTTGGACAATAACAGTAACAGCTAGTGTTTCCATTTCTATGACTGTCCTTTTAGACTTTTTATTGTACATTAATTAGCAATATCCAGTAAACAACAGTCCACACAATTAATGAGTCATAATCCCAAAAGATTTTGAATCCCTCAGATTGTGGCAGCAGGGATGAGAATTTGCGCTTCTGAGTCTGAGGCTTGTTATTGATTTTGGGGAGAAGTTCAAGTATCTCGGGGTCCTCTTCTGACTGATGCAGCCTTAAAACCACTCACAAGGTGGCACCACCCTAAATTAACCCTGATTTCTGCTCCTTTTTGAAGCTAATGAGACCAAAATGTACTAAATTACTTTCATGTTTTACTAAATGAGACTTGAAACTAACAATTAAAATCATAAACTCATCAGGAAAATGTTAAACTGAGGGATGTTTTACCATAGACTTCTGCACTATCTAAGCTGTTTCGCACTGGAGGAGTCTCCCCCTGCTGGCTGTTATCTGATTGTAAAAGAAATTTCAGGTAGGCTACATCAGTAGAGGGGGCTACTGGGAAGTATAGCTGCTGTCAGACACTGAGCGTTCACACTGGATCATCACACAGCACGTGTTACTGCACTGTTTTATAAAAATGAAAAAAAAAAACACAAGAAATTAGCACAATAAATCCAGAATAAAGAGGACCCGGACTGATGGTGTTCATCTTTCTGTGCTATGCTGGAGGTGGAGCCCAGAAATGATGGAGCAGCAGACTGAAAGTGATTCTCCCTGAGTATGTCAAATTAAGAGTAGTAAATCAGCAAGAAGACAATAGGGCATAAAATTTACTTATTTAATTGATGATTTTTTTAATAATCACACATTTTTAGGAGAATATTCGGATTTTGTTTAGTTTTTCTGTTTAGGTTTTCGTCAGAATATCCCACCAATATTATTATTTTTAGGTACTTTTTCATTTTAAAGTTTCTGCGGAACTATAGACTAAACGTGTTGCGACATCTAACGACGTGATGACGTAGAGATCTAAACAGGAAGTTTAAACAGAACCACGCTTTATTTTACAACACATGAGCGCGAGAACTGCGGTCGTCAGCTGATGCCGGTAAAGGTTTGAAGCAAATGTCATTAATTAGATGAAGCGCATACATGAACCTGTTTTATGTGAGCGCAGCTGCGAAATTAACGCTAACATAGTTTAGCTAGCTAGCCTCTATCTGCGTCACCAAACTCCATTCAGAAAAAACAGCAAATACTTGTCAGCTATCGGACAGACGCCAGTGAGCAGAAATACAACATTTCCACAAAACAGCATCTTACCAAGGTTAATTCGGCATTGATAGTTTGCAGATATTAGAATATATTTAAGTGAAATGCTAACTTTAGGACTAATGATCTGACCAAATTTGTCGAGCTGTAGGAGAAGCTAGTTTATCCAAAGCAACACTAAAACGTAGGTTTGCTGTTATTTGTGTTGCAGTTATTAATTCAATAATGGCCTAAATGTATTTTTTCTCAGTTATGTGCACTTTACTGAGAACTGAAGCCGTAAATCAGCCGGTTTTTAAAGGGAGTTTCCTGTTGTGAAAATGCGGCGGAGCAAGCTGGGAACTGTGGATAGTTTTATAGGGGGCTCTGTAACTGTTGGGTCCTGTGTTGTGTTTGCAGGAGGAGCACTGAACCGCCACGATGACAGCAGGCCGGCTGAGCTTCAGTAACATCACCGCCCTGGCCCCTATGGTCCGGGTGGGGACTCTGCCCATGAGGCTGCTGGCTCTGGACTACGGAGCTGACGTGGTTTACTGCGAGGTGAGGACAGACGCTGCCCCTGGGGTACATAATACCGACCGTCTGCTCGTTTCCAGCAGAACAGGTCCGGTTATTTTTGAATGAACTCGACTAGAGTAGCTTTGGATGATTCACAGTTCAAAATCATCCTCGTGTGTCTCCTACTGGACTTGATGCAGTTTATCCTGTGTCTACAACAAGAAGTTTTAGTTCCTTCCATTGCCCCTGCCCCATATAAACAGAAGGTTTGATTGGCTGTGTGTCTATAGCCCCTTCACAACTTCATACAGACCAAAGAGTGAGGAAAAAACTGCTAAAATTGAGTGTTTAGAGCAATCAGATGAAACTTTTTTGAGCAGGAACATGCACCAGTAGAAGAGGACGTATATCATGGGAAATAAGGAGAACAGAGCAGGTCCCCTTTAACCCTTTGGTATCTGTTCCAGGAGCTGATTGACATTAAAATGGCCCAGTGTCAGAGGGTGGTCAACGGTAAGAATCTCTATGCTTCATACCAGCTGTTCATTCAGACAGCATGACTTAACCATGACTTAAAAAAAAAAAGACTTATAACTCTGCGTGCATGTCAGAGGTGCTGGAGACGGTGGATTTTGTCGCTCCAGACGACCGGGTGATGTTCAGGACCTGCGAGAGGGAGAAGGACCGAGTCGTCTTCCAGATGGTGAGACCGGAAACTTTAAATTGAGCAGAATTGCATCGTTCATCCCCACTGTGATGATTTTTGTGTAGAAACACTGCTTTGTTCTTCTTGCTCATGTTGACATTGATGAGTCTGAAGCGGTCCTCTGCAGAGAGCGTCTGTTTGTGAGGAAAACTCCAAGAACAAATGCATCAAACAAACAATCGATGTGCATCTGCTCACACAGCTAGAACAGAGCGAGGATGCTCATTAAGGACGATGTTAACGCAGTTCCTGTAGTTACACGGACATGGTGTTTGGGGCAAACTGGACCAGGCTCAAAATTTGATGATTTAAACCAAAATACACAAAAATGAAAAGTTTATCCTGTTGTACAGGTGCTGCTTTCATATTTATTCAGATGGTTTTGGGGAACCTTGAAACTGCATGTTTGGATGTGATGTTTTCATGCTGCAGTGAGTGCAGCACATAGAAAAATGAGTGCTGTTAAAGCTAAAAAATAGGCTCTCCCTGTGAAGGCATGAAGAGTATGTAAGCGCTAACTCCAATCTGTCTTTGTCTTTTAGGGAACCGCTGACCCGGACAGGGCGCTGGCAGTGGCCCGACTTGTGTGAGTTAAAATCTGATTTCTCCTCATTGGCTTTTCATTCCTCGTGCTGTCGAGTCGTGCTGCACCGGCATCGCCTTCCTCCAAAAACGTATCACAGTAACTTCAAAGGCTTCCTTTTAATGTGAAAATGACAGGAAGCTGCTTTAGCCAGCTGGCTTCACAGGTGAACGCCTTTCTGGGTTTGACCTGACTGTGGCCCAGCACCAGGGCCTAGTAAGGACTAACCCTAACTGTGGGTCACACCAGCTGCTCTGCCGCAAATGAGCATCACGGGTCACCTTTAAACTCCTTCATGGGTTTTTAAAAATGGAGCTGATCACCTCGGGGTTGGGATAATGTGACTCTGGATATGACTATGAAAGGTAATCTGAAGCTGTTCAGTATCCCATAATGCAATGCTGAGGTTGGCTGGTTGTTCTGCTCTGTCACAGGGAGAAGGACGTGGCTGCTGTCGATGTGAACATGGGCTGTCCAAAGGAATATTCCACTAAGGTGAGTCTAGTCTCGTCCCGCTGAAGCTCTGCCCCTCTGTCCCTTTGGCTGACCTCTGACCTCTGCTGTCCTGCAGGGCGGGATGGGAGCCGCTCTCTTGTCGGATCCTGAGAAGATCGAATCTGTGAGTTCTCTAAAAAAACGAAAGCACAGCTGTGATCGTGTCAGGATCCTTCTCGCTTAAAATAACTGTGCTCTTCACCTTAGATCCTGAAGAAGCTCGTGACGGGAGTTTCCATCCCAGTGACGTGTAAAATCCGAATCCTGCCTTCAGTAAGACTTGAACGCGTCACTTCCTTACCTCCACGCTCTCATAAACTCAGTCTGTTATCTTATTTATATGCCTATACTTTTGGTTTTGTTTGCATATGTTAGATTTTTTTCAGTGTTTTCTGCATTTAATTTAAACTGATCAATAATCGGGACACACCCCGGTGCACCATGGAGGGGTTTCAGCTTTAGCTTATGTTTTGTTTCAGCTCATGAAACATACTCGGTCCGATCATGTTCATTTTTAATTTTTCTATGCTTTAAAAGCTTGTGTGAGAATGCCATCCTTAAAATGAATGCCCTGCACTTTTTGCATGCATGCAGACCCGTTTTAGCACACTCGCCACCTCCTCCATGGTTTATTCGTGCAGCATGTGGTAGCATGCAGCAGCTGAAGAGCAGGAATCAGCGTTTGCAGATGCGTGTTTGACTTGTTGCCTTGCACTGAGCAGTCGCAGCCCTGTGCTCGCTCAGAGAGATGCTGCTTTGTCCCAGTTGTCTTAGATCATCAAACTAATTTTGAAAGCTGCTTTAATTTTCAAATCATCTCAGTCTGATTTAACTCCACACTTTGACTTGGCCGTCCAGAACCTTCAATTAGTGGAAGTCTCCCATGGATCTGAAGCATGAAAAGATGTAGAAAAAGAGAAATGAGGGCAAATACGTTTTCATGCCATGTGTGAAGCAAAGAGGCCAGATGTTTTATCTTCAGTGTTTTGTGCTTCCAGGTGGAAGAAACGGTCAGTCTGGTCCGCAGGATCGAGCAGACCGGTGTTGCTGCTGTCGCCGTTCACGGCAGGTAAACCACTCAATGTATCAGGAGTGTGAAAACTTGAGAGTCCTGGAGCAATGGTTTCATCTAGTCATGCAGCTCTTACACACAGTCCATAGCAATGTTTGAGCCTTCATCTGTGGAGATGCAGGGGAGGAGAAGGTCAGATAAATACTGGACCATGTAGGGAGTGTGGGTGAGGAGATGTGGGATCCCAGGGCTTGAGCTGCTTCCTGCTGGATTTCTCCTGGTTGCAGCTCATTTTCTTCTCTTGTTGGTGTGCAGGTTTAAGGAGGAACGTCCTAGACATCCCGTCCACTGCGATTACATTCAGGCCGTCGCTCAGGCTGTCTCCATCCCCGTCATCGCAAAGTGAGTAACAGTCAGCACGGCTGTGTTTGTTCTGACCAAAGAGCTTTCTTCTTTTACCTGCTGTGGGATTCTGTCCCTCCCTCCGACTCCACGTTAACTTCTGTTACAATAAACTGTCTCTTCCACTGAGCACGGAGGTTTCTGTCTTTTGATTTTAAACAGATCAATAGATGTGAGTTAAAGGAAAATCTCATACGGCCATCTTCCCGTGAAGAGATTTATACCGAGCTACTTCCTTAAAACTGTTATATCCCAGTGTCCCCAAATGCACCATAAAGAACAGCCGCTATCCCGTCTCTCCTTCAGTGGAGGTTCTCTGGATCATGTAAAGACCTACGCCGACATAGAGGAGTTCAGAAAGGCGACGGGCGCCTCGTCGGTCATGCTGGGCCGCGCTGCCATGTGGAACGCATCGGTGTTCCGCAGCCAGGGAACACTTCCTTTGGAGAAGGTCATGGAGGAATACCTCAAATATGTGAGTCTGACATCGCTGCAGGGAGAGGTTTGAAGTTCAGCTCATAAAGATATAGAATACAATTCTCACTTTGGTGCAGCTTAAATGAGCATGTTTAGTATTTTAGGTGGTGCTGAGTACCATAAATATTGATTCTGATTCTTAAATGTTTCACAGGCGATCCGGTACGACAACAACGCCTTCAACACAAAGTACTGTCTGTGTCAGATGCTCAGAGACAAGGTGGAGTCTCCCCTGGGGAAGCAGGTGCAGGTGGCTCAGACCAACACCGAAATGAGGTGCGGCACTTTTTTAATAAGCCTGGTGTCTGTGAGGTGCGTGTGATGTAATGTAATGCGGCGCTGGCGTCTTGCAGCGAGGCGTACGGGCTGCAGGTGTTTTACCGGCAGACTCAGGAACAGCTGCGGGCCAGGAGGGACGCCCTGCAGAGCAGCAGCCAGCCGGAGCAGCCCGTCACCGATGGTGATGTCACCACCATGGCCGTCAAGTTTGAACGGTGAGTTTGTGTCCCGTTAAAAAGGCCAAAATGTGAGTTTGCATGATTCATGTGATACAATACACTGCCCCACTACTAAGGCTCTCCCTGCTCACATTCATATTCATTCATAAAGACACATTTCAGCTCCTTGTTTACAGCAGGAGATGATTTTAATGGCTAAATGGTTCTCAAACTGGGGCCTACAACAGGACATTGAAAGCAGGTACACAAAGTGGAAGGACATGTTTTCCCGGTGTGGGGATGAGGTTTTGTAACCAGCCGTGGTTCTCGAGCTGTGACTCGTTTGAATGAACACAAGCTCGTGGCTCAATGTCTACGTTAATAACACAAGAGCGGTACCGACCGACACCCCGAGGATGAGCCGGGTCGCCGCCTGTGTGGATGCTCCTCAGATTTTTGATATTTTACGTGATGCACGAAGCTCATCTGACTTGTGATATTTTTCTGTGTATAAAACCAAATTTGTCTCTTTTTTCACGTCACTTTAACTGAAACAATGAGACTTTGATGTGTGTTTGGTTGCAGGAGGGAGTATCCTCCTCATATCACTCCGAAAATGTTCCTGTTAGAGTGGAGCCGCAAGGAGAAAGTGGAGCAGCCGC
This sequence comes from Bujurquina vittata, assembly GCA_015106715.1. Taxonomy (NCBI): domain Eukaryota; kingdom Metazoa; phylum Chordata; class Actinopteri; order Cichliformes; family Cichlidae; genus Bujurquina; species Bujurquina vittata. The sequence goes on along the minus strand of VUQK01043206.1, from coordinate 3,313 downwards.
TGTACGAGACGGTAGGAAGAGTCCAAGCTCCCCAGCCCGGTTCCTGAGCTGAACGGCATGAGGGACTCAAATGTGTTTGTGTGTTTCAGGTGCAGCGCTCTCAGGACCGAGCCTTTCAGTCCACGGTGACTGTAGCACAGAAGAAGTACAGATCTTCACTATGGTAAGTACAAACCTCAGGGGGTATGGCTTTCTGCACTGTGTCTGTGTTCAGTCATGGTGAGGTCACTAATGTGCTAAAACAGCAGTGTGGGTGTGTGTTTGTGGGGGGGGGGGTGTTAAACGATGCTCACTTAGTGCTGAGGGGCCCAGAGTGTGCCAAGAAAATATCCTCCACACCATCATGCCACCAGCAGCCTGAACGGCAGGATGGATCCATGACCTCTGACCTTCTGACTGCTGCAGCAGAAATCTTTCTCCAGCCCTCCTTGGTCCAGTTTTGCTGAGCCTGCAGCCTCAGTTTCCTGTTCTTGGCTGACAGGAGCAGCACCCGCTCTGGTCTTCTGCATGCAGATATGCTCCTCTGCACACTTAGTTGTAATGAGTGCTCATTCCTTCCTGCTTGAGCAGTCTGATCATTCTCCTCTGACCTCTGAGGCATTTTCTCCTAGAGGGCCACCTCTCGTGGATCTTTGAACTCTGATGGTTGTGATGTCAGCAGACCGGCCCGGCACCAACGGCCAAGCTACGCTCAGACTTCAATCACTTCAGCGGGTTGTCTTGAATATGTCTACATGCATTGAATTGTTGCCATATGATTGGCTGATTTGATCCTTGCATCAATTAGCAGTTGAACAGGTGTGCCTAATGACAAGATTCTACTCCTTTTTACTCCCAAAGTAAAATCTTCCCCTTCACAGAGTTCCTGAACCTGACATGACTTCTGCAGACACAGTTGTGAAGAGTCGGGAGCGCTGAAGAGGTTAAAAAGGAGGAAATTCCCGTCTCTTTGAGACATCTTTAAGCAGAAGAATGTCAGCGCGTGGAATAAACTGATTCTGAGTGTTCCCGCCTCTTCACAATATCTGCGCTTATTCGTTTCCTACATTCCTACATGTGTCGTGTGGTTGAGCCCACCTTCCTCCAGCTTTGACCACATTAGCTTCACATGGCAGGCACAGCTGAAAGTGTGAAAATAGATGGTTACATAGAGGATGCTGCTGTCCTCGCGTGACATTTTGAAACGACACAAGAGGAAATTGAGGTGAATTTCAATTAAGCAGGAAAATGTACCACAGCCATCATTTCAGATCCAAGCACAGAGTTATTGTATGATTGCTGGGCTTCAGGGTAAAACTCTCTCACCATCTTTCAGGGAGAAGTCAAAGAAGTTTGCAGAGCAAGCGGCCGCCATCGTCTGCCTCCGAGTCCTAGGAATACCGGAGGGTCGCATTGGCGAGGAAGACTCCGGCCTGGTCTGCAAGAGGAAGAGGGAGGTGAAGGCGAATGGCACCACGGAGGAAGAGAGGAGCCGGAAACGGCACGTAGGCAACGTCCTGCAGGAAACCTCAGTGGTTCCTGTGGTGACGAACGGCGGGACTCACAAAGCGGCTCCGCCTCCGTGTGAGCGGGAGCGTCTCTGAAGAGTTTAATGAGCAGAATGACAACACTCGTACTTCCTTTCCAATTCTGCTGGGACTGCCCTGCATGCTTCATCCAAAAATTAACTCACGAGCTGGAGCTGCCTGTGTTTAAGTTCCAGTTGATTTTTGCTCA
>VUQK01043203.1:10687-23418 GCA_015106715.1 Bujurquina vittata | reverse complement strand
ATGGGCGAAATGTGCTCTCTCTTTCTAGTCCCTGTCAGTACTCTAGCTGCAGCATTTTGGATCAGCTGAAGGCTTTTCAGGGAGCTTTTAGGACAGCCTGATAATAATGAATTACAATAGTCCAGCCTAGAAGTAATAAATGTATGGATTAGCTTCTCAGCATCAGTCTGAGAAAGGATGTTTTTAAACTCAAAACAAATGACATGGGAGACTAAAATGATAAACCAAAACACAAGGAACCATAATCTAAGGAACTCAAACAAAAACTTCCCAAACATTAAACTTCAAAACTAAGGCTAAAGTACGTTCAAACTGCAATCTGAAGTGACCCAATTCTGATTTTTTTTGCCCTCATGTGACCTGTATCCGATCTTTTCATGACAGTCTGAACAACACAGATCCGATTTTTTCAAATGCGACCCAGGCCACTTGGATATGTGGTACTAAATCCAATAAGTATCCCATCTTTTCGAGTGCGACCTTTGTGTGTAGGGCCAGGCCGCATTTATGCGACCTGCACGTCATTGATACTTGACAAATGTCACTATTCTGCGTCCCGTGTTACAGGGACACGCAAAGGAAAACAAGCTTATTTCCGCTATTGTTTGGAACTTGTTTAATAAAAGTTTAATTAAAAAACAAAAACAAAAAACAAGCTTACTTCAGCAAACACTGAGCACGCTCGCTACGTGTGATGTTATCGCGTCCTCTACTGCGACTTGCACACAGATCATGTGCAAGTCTCATATATTTGAAAATGTGAACAACCACGCCAAAAAAAAAAAATCAGATTTCACAAAAAATCGGAATTGGGTCACTTGAAGCTACAGTCACACTGTAGCCTCAAGTAACCCAATTCAGATTTTTTTGGCCTTATGCAACCTGTATCCCATCTTTACATGACAGTCTGAACAGCACAGATCTGATTTTTTTCAAATGTGACCGACGCCATTTGCATATGTCGTACTAAATCCGATACATGACATATCTTCTCAAATGTGACCTGTGTGTGTGTGTGTGTGTGTGTGTGTGTGTGTGTGGATGGGTTGCATTCATCCGACCTGCATGTCATTGATAGTCGACAAGCGTCACTATTCTGCATCCCGTTACGCAGACGCAGGAAGGAAAACAAACTTACTTCTGTAAACACTGAGCATGCATGTGACGTGTGACGAAAATGTACTGAAATGTACTGAAACCCATTTTGTGTATCCATTTCCTTTTCTAATTCAGGGTGAGCTTGGGGTCTATCTTATTTGACAATGGGCAAACAGTAGAGTACACCCTGGATAGCTCATGGCTCATCATTCACAGACACATCAACACTTTGGAATTTAGAATCACGACTTACCTAACATGAATATATTTGGACAGTGGGAGAAAGCCAGGGAACCCATGAAGGCCAAGGGAGAACATTGAACCTCAACATAGAAAGGCCCCACCCAGTCATTGGGTTCAAATCCAGAACCTTGATGTGTCAACAGACCATAAAACCACTGACCTTTAATTCAAGGTAATTCCTGTAATTAAATTTTTGCATAATTTCACTAAGACAAATGAATCAAGAGCTTGGCACAATGCAATGCAAAGCTTCTCTAGTAGAGGCCACAAATACAAGTGTGGTTATTGGGGTTTTTCACTAGAAAAGCACAAATGTGAACCTCTTGGTGGTGCTGGAAAAAAAGGTTTGAGGATGACCAAAACAAATGTACCAGATTTAACTGCACTACTGTACATGTAGTATTTTAGTCTGTAATGAAGTGATGGACTTACAAAAACAGAAAAACTGAGAGACACTACTCAAACCAATAATAAGTAAGTTTGAATTCTAACCTGCGGTCTTACCTGGTTCAAAGTCTCGATGGTGTAGGCACAGTCTCCAACCCTGTTCCCCTTCCAGTTTGGGTAAGAGCTCTTCGATGACCCAAGGCTCGTCGTGGGTGTTATAGGAGATAAAGGCATCATACTGATGAGGAGTTTTCTTGTTGTTGTGCTTTTTGTCAAAGAGCCAAGCCACAAACAGGTAATAGGCATAGACCAGCTGCAACCTCATGAAATGGTAGGTGAAGGACACCATCATGAAAGAAAGGATTGCACATGTGGTGAAGACAAAGCAAATGAAGCCAATGTCAGCTGAGCAGAAGATAGTGTCAAAGTCCAACAGCTTTGTACCTTCTAATTCTTTTGGATAGTTGCACATGAAGTTATAGGCATCAAAAACTTGAGTTTTGTTGTTGCTTTTTGCCCACTGGAGGAACCAGCTGTTATCACAGTTGCAGGTGAAACCATTGCCCTGAAGATCCAGATAAGTCAGAGCTGGTAGGGACATTATGTCTTCTTGCGGATAACTGACTATAAATTCTCTCTCGTCTCGGTTTGTCTGTAGTTTTAGAGTTTCCAGTTGTTTTAAATCCTTGAAAAGACAAGCTTGCAGAGCTGAGATTGAATTCTGATAAAGATAAAGGTTTGTGAGCTTTGCCTGATTGGTGAAATCCTGACATTCCAGCGTGCTGATGTTATTGGTGCTGAGATCCAGTTCGGAAAGAGTCGGTATATTCCTTGTTGCAGCGGGAACCAATGGAAGCCTGTTGTGACTGAGGTTCAAAGTGCTTAAATTTTGAAGGGATCTGAAAGCATCATCATGGATGTTTTTTTATTCGATTGTCTGCCAGATCTAACTCGGTTACATTAAACGCACAATTTAATCAAATATGCATCAACTGCACTGAGGTTGTTGTATCAAAGTTGCAGAATTGTCATTGTTGGGATGGTGCAGGAAATGTTGATCCATTTGCTCAGGTTATGTTCCATTGCATTCACACTCAGATTAGTGAGCGATGCGTCCACTGACTCTAGCAATGCGCTCATGTGCTCAGGAATCAGATTAATCCCACTAATATTAAGCGTAGACACACGACTCAGGAAAGTCTTGTTTTGTACGTCCCATATCACATGTTCCTTTCTAGGAGGGCCGCCAATATTCAAGATCTGGAAAAACATCGGCAGTGATCCTAAAGACCGTGAGGGGATTTTGAGACAAATTAAGGCAATGGAGTTCTACTGATGTGTTTGTCAGTTCAACTGATTGAAAAATTGTTAAATAATTGTTTTTAATTACCAGCACACGTAGATGTGGCAGATGCTGCAATATCAGTTGAACCTGTGCACTCTGGTACAGTTATTATGAGAAATGTCCAGAAACTTTAAGCTAATCATGGACTTAAAAGATGTGGATGCCACCTGTTCGATGTGATTCCGATTAATTCTCAGTTCAGTCAGGCGACTCAGGCCATCAAAGATATTCTCACCCAGTGTAACAAGGTTGTTATTATTTAGATTTAATTTTTCAAGGGAAATCAGACTGGCAAAAGTACCGCTATCTATCTTGGAAATGTTGTTGCTACTTAAGTCTAACTGCGTCAAATTTAGCAAATATTTGAAGTCTAAAGCTTCAATTGTTGAAATTTTGTTGCTAGATAAATCAAGGCCCGTCACAGTTGAAGGAATATCTCCGGGAACAGTGCTGAGTTTACTCCCAGAACATATAGCGGTATTGTTGCTGATTCTGCACTCTTTCAGGGAAAATCCTCCAACTGGAACAGCAAAACTGATGATGCCCAGCATGATAAACATAATGTTTGGTTTGCTACATTTTGTTCCTCTTTTTGGTTTGGGTTGTTCCTTCTCCAATCCACGGTCCATTTTTCATCCTTGCAACAAACACGAAAGCCAACGCCAGTCAACCGTGAAATATAATGTGCAGTCCAGCTGGTCAATTTAACTGTCGCAGAAAATCCTGAGTCAAAAAAGAAACAAAAATCATACAAACTAGACAATAAACAACACAACACATGGCAAATACTCTGAATCATAAAACCATACATCTATACTTAGCATAACATTGCTTATAATAAATACAAAAATGCATCCAAACTTCAAGAAAAATAATTCTTTTAGTTTTTTATACTTACTGTGTGGCAATAGTTTTAAACCTTTCTGTTTTAAGTGAAGCCTTTCTGTGTCACAAGACACTTTTCATCCGTCTTTTGCGTCTGTCTCGTGTCTGTTATTTGACCATTAGAAAGGAAGTGAACTAGAGCATCATGGCCCAGGCCTAGTGCGGCATAATTAAGGGAGGGTTCAGCATTAACTGATCCAGCGCTAACTATAAGTTTAATCAAAAAGGAAAGTTTTAAGCCTAATCTTAAAAATAGAGAGGCTGTCTGTCTGCTGAATCCAAACTTAGAGCTGGCTCCACAGAACCCCATTCTACTATTAAGTATCCTAGGAACCACAAGTAAGTCAGCAGTCCAAGAGCGAAGTGCTTTATTGGGGCGAAACGGTACTATGAGGCCTTTAAGATAAGGTTGGGCCTGATTATTCAAGGCTTTGTTTGTATTCAGGATTTTAAATTAAATTCTGGATTTTACAGGTAGCCAATGAAGAGAAGCCCATATTGGAGAAATATGCTGACCTTCTAGGTCCCGTCAGTACTCCTGCTGCAGTATTTCAGCTGAAGGCTTTTCCGGGAGCTTTTAGGACAGCCTGATGTCTGCACTTCAACCACATATAGGCTGTTTGACTGTATTGGTGTAAGGCGAAATTGCAAAACACATTATTAACCAAAAGCTTAACTGTAAGTATAGTGCTGGGAGTTGCAGTTTTGCTTCCCTCATCTAGAAAGTCCAGACATGAAGTCTAGAAACTTTCAGTTTTCCTTGCAGCTTTAAGAAACACCATCATAACAAAAGTCCAAAAGTGTACAGCCACATTTAAAGTCACACTACATTTAAACCCAGATATAAGAGTCTGAAAAGAAAAGTGCACCAACAAATAGCGTCATTTCGGATTTTGCTTCAGTTACGTGTCACAGATTTGTGTTTTTCAGATGCGATCAAGGTGAACAAGATACATATTTAATAAACTCACTGAGACTGAATAAAGGCTTCTTAAGAGGGAAAAATATAACATTAGAAATATGACTGCAGAAAAGTGACAGTTATTTAAAAAAAAAAGAAAAAAAAGCCAAAAGATCCAAAAGAAGCAAAGTCACTCAGGTGACGCTTGGAGGACAGGTGGAACAATGACGGAAAATAGCAGGAACAGGTTTGGGAAGGCCAAAAAAATTAAAAAGCTTGACCAAAACAAAGCACCACACATCCACTTAGACACACTGGACATATTTCACTAACCATTTGGTCATATTGTGTGATCCACCTCAGCAGTGCAGAGTCCACTTTTTTCTTCCAAAATCGAAACGGACAGTCTTATTCTTTGTAGGATTTTGCCTTTCTCTTGATTATCTTTAATTCTTTCTTCAAAAATAATTACTCATGTTCACAATAGATTGATTTCAGTGGTTAACAGTAACCACCATCTGCCTTTAATGTTTTAATGGGCTTTTAATGTGCTGTTGTGTTCAATAAGGATGACACTATCAAAATAATTTATCTTCTTCAGCCAGTTTTTAGGCTTTTCCATTTCAAAGGGCCCTGACGCTGGACACATCTGCCTGCCTCTGCCCTTGCCAGCTCAGACACTTTCAATTGTTCCTGTGCTTTAAGCAGTGAAGCCAGCTCAGCATAAGTCAGAGGACCCTGAACCTGCAGCACTTCCAGAGCTAGCTGAACCAGAGACTGCTTGCCCTGCTGAGCGTCTTTATTGTGTCACACTAAAGATTCATTCGAAGCATGAGCCTGTGGGTCCCTCAACACCTGTGCATAAACCGGAGTCTGAAGGTCCAGTTCCACATCACCCTGAACCTTAAAGCCTTGAGTTACCTGAGCCTGAACCTGTGGGTCTTGAGCTTCCCAAGTCAGTGGACCTTTTGTCAACCTTCAGCTCAGGCCGAGTAGCACTGGCTTCAGTGCTGGTCTCCTACCCTGCCTCACTGGCCTGTTGTTGATCTCCTTCGCCACTCTCCATGCTACCAGGGGTCTTCACCGCTGTTGTCGGCCTTTTTGGTGTTTTCTTTCTGTCAAGGTTACTTTGTGAGTTCCCTGTTTAGTTATTGTTACTCACTTTCAGTTTTTTCATTGATCAGTTTCACTGGTTCCTTATTTTTCCCAGCTGGGTTTCTACAGATTAGTCGTGTTGCTCGTCGTGCCATACTGACTGTTTTACTGACTTTTCGCCCCATTTGTGTGTCTGCCTCGTGTATTTTCAGTTTGGATTTTTGGACTTTATCTTAGTCTTGCCTTAATAAAGCATATTTTTTTGTTTATAAGTTCTGTTTCTATCTGCATTCGAGTCCAGCAAATCAACAGACTCCACACACGACACCCTCAGTTTATCAAAAATACTGTGGGAAAATGTTTTATTATCATGCAGTTCTTTTTCACTTCCTCGTCTGCATTATGTGAATCTGAAGGGCAACTTAAGAAATGATTTGCTGCTGTCACATTCCAGCTTTGAGCGGTGGTTGGAAACAGAAAGAAAACCCACAGAAAAGCATCACAAAATAAATTCTGAGCAATAATGCTTTGAAGATAAAAATATTTTTTTATAAACTCCAATCCAGACATTCAGAGGCTGGATCAATTTTTAGAGTTTTCAAAGTACCGAGAGGTTACACTTACACAGGCCAGATCTTCAATATTAAAATTTAATAGAAAACAAAACTTACTGGGTCCAAATGGTAAAAATATTTAACTGCTCGTGCTAAGTCAAAAGTTTCATGTCTGCAAGAAAAACCTCAGGAACAGAGAGCACCAGTTCAAATGAACTAATTTCATTTAAGTACATATACGGTTGTGCAGTGTATGCAAACCAGGTTTTGCATCATTCAAATGTCTTTCACACAGATTCTGTGATGGAAACTGCATGTTGGCTCCATCTTTGTGTCCTTTAAATAAGGTGACCTAACACACTGTCAGATGTTGCGTCATATTCAAAGGACAGATATAGGAAACAGGTGCTTCTGCTAGCTCTGAGGTTTACTGCTCTTTGTAGATTTAGCCAAGTGCTTCTACTGCTCACACAACCATCAATACCTTGCTGATACCAGAGGTCAGGGGAGAATAACCAGACTGCTTGGTACGAAGGCAACAGTAACTCAAATAAACAGTTGTTACAGCCAAGGTATGCAGGAGATCATCTCTGAATGCGAAACACATTGAACCTTGAAGTAGATGGGCTACAGCAGCAGAAAACCCCACTGGGTGCCACTCCTGTCAATCAAGAACAGGAAACTGGGGTTACAGTTCATACGTGTACATTAAAACTGGAGAATCGAAGACTGGAAAGCATTGTCTGGTCTGCTGAGTCTCGATATCTGCTGCGACATTTAGATGATGGGATCAGAAGTTGGTATAAACAAAATGAAAACATGCATCCATTCTGCCTTTGGCTTGGTGGTGGTGTAATGATCACTGGGATAACAGGCCCTGTCACAAAGTTCAGATCATCTCCAGCTGGTTTCTTGCACATGAAAATGAGTTCACTGTACTCAAATGGCCTCCACGGTAATTATATCTCAATCCAACAGAGCACCTTTAGAATGTTGTGGGATGGGAGCGTCTCATCACAGATGTGCAGCCAACAAAGCTGCAGCAATATAGTTTACATTGACTTCATACTATCACGTGTATAAGTTTGTATGAATGTATATTACCAAAGCTAAGAGGGTTGCATTCCAATCGCTAGATCAGGCATCACAAAATGGATCCGGATACGGACCGAAATTATGTCTCATGCGGACCCGAACCTAATACCAAAACAGAAATGACAACTTAAAGGGCACGTATCATGCAAAATCCACTTTTTTAGCCTTTAAATACATTTTGTTGTGTTCTTTCAGTGTCTAACAGTGCAGAAAATGTAAATATATGCTGTTTGGGTGCTGCGTAGATATCTTTATATTCTTTTTGGGTCATAATTTTTAGCCTGTTCAGTTTTCTCTCTGATTCTGGCGTCACAGTATTTCCTGTGGAAATGCCGCCATTTTTTTCTCGCAGCGATTTGTAGTCCAGTTTAGTTACGATGAAGTTGCACGTAGGTAAGTCAGAATATTCGGTTTTTGCATGTGGTAACCTACACGATTGCTTACATCGCCCCCTAGCATCAGAGCCTCTTCAAATTGTTAAAATTCATCACAGTTCAGAGCTTCACTGGTGAACGCAGGGACACTTTCCACACACTAACCCGGGGAAGAGGCACTCTGGCCCAGCTAAAATTCATCACAGCGCTACCCTGGAGCTCCTCCAGTGAACGCAGGGACACTCTGGGAAATGTACCTACATCAGTGGGGAAAGGACTCCGTATTTGCGCTAAGCACTTCAAAGATGAGTGCTACAATCCCTGTCAGTAAAGAGGGATTTGCCGAAAAACTTTAGCTGATTGAGGGTCATTTCATCTGTCTACAGAAAGCACCACGGACACAGGAAAGCGGTAAGCTCCAAATAACGCTAAAATGCCACCAAACTTTACTTTAGACCAATTTTGTGTGTTGAAACGGACCGGACCTCTTTTAAGTTTTAATTGAATACATCTTGCCTAGATGGTATAAAGGTAGATAACGAAGAGCATCACCAGCTTACATTCACACTGATGCCTGCTGCCTTCGACCCAACCTTGACTGGTGTGGGCAGCCTGCTGTGGGCCCCATTAGCAGTGTGAAACATGGGGACTAGTTGGTTGTGAATAAAGAATTTTATTTTTTTTATCTGATACTGTCACTTCATGAACCTCAATGTCACGCTTTGTTTCAAGAGGTTAAGCTATTTTATTTTTTATAACACGGGAATGTGATTAATTATATGAGGCAGAACTGAAAAAAGGAAAATAAAAAAGGAAAGGGAACTCGCCTTTTGGTCAGCTTTATTGGTTTTATTTTTCCAAAAACCTCTGCTCATTTTGCACTCACTGGCAAACCTCGAGTTTCCGGTAAATCAGCCCACTTTCATTTAACCAACGTCAGTTACATTTTTCACCAGCAGAGGTCCCTGTTGGGCTAAGAAATCTTCACCCTCAGCTGAATGTGCGTACATCCACCTACAGAGGAGGTGAGGCAGCAGTGAATCAGCTCATCATCTGATTGTATCTCAAGCACTTTTTTTTATATCTGGGCTGTGTGTGCACTGTACTTGTGTAAGGCTGGGAATGTAGGCAGGCAGGTACCCAACACTAATGCAACACATCAACTCTTTAATAATTTGATTTAATAATTTATTTTATGGCTCCAGTAACTACACCAGTCAGTATACATATGTACTGTATAAGAATTAATTACTGCAGTTTCCACCACAAGAAGGAGTAGGACACTGTACTATTGCTGCATGAGTTTGTCAAATTCAGCTGTTCTGTTATGGTAAAAACAAAAAGTGAAAAATAAATTCAAGATTATATTTTGAAGAAAGAATATAAAGTAATCACTTCACCCTAAAGGTTAAAAAAATGACCCCATGACAGAGTTTACATATTTATCTGTTTTCAGTTTTAAGCACACAACTTTAGATCATTTTTGTGCATAAGTATTTGAATTCTTTTTCATTCAACTGCTCCCTTTAGGGATCGCCACAGTGGATCATCCGCCTCAATCTCATCCTATCCCTAGCATCTTCTGTCACACCAACCCTCTGCATGCCTCGTTATGATCCACATGTTTGATTTGGCCAAAATTTTATGCCGTATGCCCTTCCTGAGGCAACCCTCTTCATTCATCTGGGCTTGAGACCAGCGCTAGGAGTACACTGTAATATAGTGTATATGCAAATACACTATATTTGCATATTTTGCATAGTGTATATGCAAATACACTATATTGCCAAAAAATTCACTCATCTGTCTTGAGTGACATCCCATTCTTTATCCATAGGGTTTAATATGATGTCAGCCCACCCTTTGCAACTATAACAGCTGCAACTGTTCAGGGAAGGCTTCCCACAGGTTTAGGAGTTTTTATGCAAATTTTGGACCATTCTTCCAAAAGAACATTTGTGAGGTCAGACACTGATGTTTGGATGAGAAGGGCTGGTGCACAGTCTCGTTCTAGTTCATCTCAAAGGTGTTCTGTTGGGTTGAGGTCAGGTCTCTGTGCTGGCCAGTCAAGTTCTTCCACACCATACATCCACGTCTTTATGGAGCTGCTTTGTGCACTGGTGTCATGTTGGAACAGGAAGGGGCCATCCTAATGCAGTCAGAGTGCTGTTCTCCTTCCAACCAACAAACCCAGACTCGCCCATCAGACTGCCAGACAGAGAAGCGGGATTCGTCACCCAAGAAGACGCATCTCCACCGCTCTAGAGTCCACTGGTGACGTGCTTTACACCACTCAGTCCAACACTTTGCATGGCTCTTAGTGATGTTAGGCTTGGATGTAACTTATAGAAACCCATTCCATGAAGCTCTCTGCGCACTGTTCTTCATCTAATCTGAAGGCCACGTGAAGTTTGGAGGTCTGCAGAGATTGATTTTGCAGAAAGTTGGTGACCTCTGCGCACTATGACCAGACTATGATCAGTGACAGATGTGGCTGATTAGAGAAACCATTTCTGACTGTGCTCCCATTTGTGGGAGTGTGTGTGTGTGTGTGTGGGGGGGGGTCTTTTTGTTGAAATTTTTGCACTTTTTCTACAGTTTCTGTTAATATTAAACACCAGAAACTGAATCGGTCTGCATGGACAAACTTACCATCAACATGGCAGCCAATAGTTAGCACGTCACCTCACAGCAAGAAGGATCCTATTTTAAACCTAAAGGAACTTGAGTGGTCAGCAAGGACTCGAAAATCACTATATGGATGTTACTTAAAATTAAATAGTAACAGAACTAATTGTGTTTAGAGTCACATGAGGCAACTATACTACACTGCTTCTTGTCTACGCTGCTGTAGACAAGAAGCAATCCTAGAGGAGGGGGGCAGCCTGTTAATGATTTTATTTGAAGACGGTTTCAAGTTCCTTGTTTTTCCATGTTTTTCAAGGTATTAAGGTTTAATGCTTCACTGGGACAAATAAAGCATAGAGACCAGCAGGAGTAACTGATCCAAATAATATGTCAGGAGGTATACATGCTAATTCAGGACTGAATCAGAGTGGGCTTTCCTCTTGTGTTTCTTTTAAACTTGTCTTGCATTACATACAAACTTTTTTCCATGACAAAAAAAATAAACAGAAAATATTAAATTAGATAAAAACCTTATCTTTTTTAACCATTCGCCATCAACTTAGTTTACGAGTCAAAGACAAACACTAAAAAAATTGTTTAATTATGAACAAACTTGCTTCCTAACAGCGATTCCATCCAGTGACTCTCCCAAGGTACACGCTAACGGGTGTGTAGGCTGTGTTGCTCCTGGTTCTGCTTTGGCGCAGTTGTCCCTAAACAAATCCACCACTGTAATTTGTCTGGAGCAGAAACCTGGCTAAATAGTACCTGAAGTGGTTCCAGCCTAACCACTAACAGCGAGCACTTCCCTCTTGGATATGTCTGAATTTGTTGAGGAACAACAATTTGAAATAGCTTCAGGGTCAAAACCTGCATTTCTTTACCTATTAAAACTGTGTTCTAAAATATTACAGCAATGGCACAGTTGAATTCAATGACTCTGAGGGTGCACTTCTGCAGGGTCGCTATTGGTTCCTCCTCGAATCACTTCCAAATGAGCAAATGTGGTGTAAATGTAAAACAACTGCAGACTCAACAGCTGCCCAGAGGATTTCAAGCCAGAAAGAGAGATAAATGTTTTGAGGGGGCAGAGAAACGATCTTTGGAGTGGAGGTGGAGCGGTTGGCTGAGGATTCATTAAGTTTCCTCACACAGCATCTGGAGCAGAAAGTGTGTAGGCACCTCTCTCTCTCTCTCTCTCTCTCTGTGTAACACAATGTCTCTCTATCGAAGACACATTCTTATTAAATATCTTCTGAGAATATCTCCTCCCTCAATCATATCTGCATGACTTTATCGCTCCAGTGGGAAATACACTGACGTGCGCGCGGAGCCACCCACAGAGCGCGTGCACGGATTAATCATATCTGGAAAGAGAGAGAGAGAGAGAGATGCTCCCGGCTGTTGAGTCCGGTGTGACTTATCTATCCTACACTGCTGCTATCGGTAACGGAGCGGCTGCGCACACACCTACACACACTCCTCTCTCTCTCAGCCACACACACACACACTCACCGGGCGCGCAGGAGCGGACTAGCGCACTGAGAAGAAGGGAGAGAAGAGAGGCAGAGGCGACACATGTCAGACCGGCTCGAGCAGGGGAATGTGCCTGATTGCGCTGCGCTCACACCCGGGCTGTCCCGCACCGAGGTCTCCACTGCGTTAACGGGAAACGACACCGGGCTGATACTGAGGCGGGACCAGGACCGGAGAGGGATAGTGTAAAAAAAAGAAGAAGAAAAAAATCAGTCACCTGGCTGCGGAGAAAAGAGGAGAGGGAGGGGAGTGGAGGAGGGCGGGAGGTGTACCCGCCTCACCGAGCTGTGTTTTGGGGGTAACGACACCGCTTGCGCGCAACGGAGAGTCAGCGCAAAGTTTCCTCGATGGCGCTGGTGATGGAGCCGGTGAGCAAATGGAGCACGAGCCAGGTGGTGGACTGGATGAAAGGTAGGCTGGATACATACACACACACACACACGTCTTATACGCACATTTTAAAATTGGCAGTCTTTTTAAATTACACAGCTGGCACACACACACACACACGCTTTCTCTCTCTGACTATGGTCCACGACAGGACATTAATGCAGGTGAGATAGACGCCGACAAGTTGATTTGTTGTGTGG
>VUQK01043201.1:22472-33886 GCA_015106715.1 Bujurquina vittata | reverse complement strand
TGTCAAGAATCTTTGGCAAAGCCACTTATGGTCTCCAAAGGCAGAATCCCCCCCCCCAAGTGTCACTATCAGGTTACTTTTGAGGTTCTGTTTCTCAGAGGAATCAGTTCTCACACTGAATGGTGACCCTTCATGAGCTGCTAAATTCAGGTAAACCTCTAAAAGAGTCCTAAAGGGGCATTCACACATGAAGTGGCTAGCAACGTGGCAACCAGAGACCACAAATTCAATGGCATCAACCAACTTCACGCAATGGTGAGGGAAATTTCTGCTGACAATGTGAACTGGGCGGGTTCCATTAAAGCTTTTTATTGAAGCGACTGCCACTGAGAGCACGGGATACCACTGATTGGTATATCATTAGGCGGTAAATACATTAGAGGCTTAAATAGGCAACTGGAATGACCGCTAGTGACCAATCACCACAGACTAAATGATGCATCAGTCGCTTCCTGTATGCTCTGTACTTTAATGATGTCGGCTGACTAATTTATCGCTCCTTCCTACTGTCTGAATTGACCCTTTGAAGACTGCCTGAGATGACATCGAATGTTCACGCACTCCTTGCTTTTGTAACAGTTCAGAACCCAAACTAAATGGTTAGCATTACTAAAAGATCGTGATTAGGGTTAAGGTTATACGTGTTATCCTGAGATTGCACACTATAGGTTGACAGCTTGCTCAAAGGGACCTGGTGGGGTCAGTTTTTGGGTGGACAGCCCCAAAAACTATCCTACTTTTGGGACAGTCCGAAACCCAGTCGAAAGACATGAGAGTATCTACGATAATAAAATACATAATAAATGGAGCTATAAAGTTCACAGTGACTGATCTTTAATGTCTCGTGTTTAAACCAGTGACCTTTTCATACCATCAGATCATTCTGAAGGAGTCTGAGGACTCAAAATTTATGATTTATTGGTGTTTAATTTTTTGCATTTTTTTTTTTAATAAGGTTACACTTGACATTTTCTGTCTGACATTTTTATTGTGAGTTAACACTGCATACCCACAATACACCTGAGAAACACGCTCTTCATAGCACAAGCCCACAGGGGGACGAGGGCAAGCAAGGAGAAAACACACCGTCTCTGTCTCAGCATTTTCTTTGATGCAAAACTTGCAACACAGGAAGAGACTTTTGTGATTTAAGGTGCTAAGCTTTAGTCAGTGTCTGGGCTTGCGAGCTCCTTGTGCTGTTGCCAAAGGTAAAAAGGAAATTCGGTATTGGCATGAAAACTAGGCCACTGATCCTTTTCCCACCAAATATCACCTGCCTCTATACATGTGCAAATCTGTCAGGAACTTCGGAGACAACTTTGGGAAAATATGATTAGAGATCCTTAGATAAGACAGAAGGTCTAGAAGCACAGTGGGAAGGGCTGCGAATAAAACCCATAGCACCTTATATAACCCGTCTGCAGAGAAGAAGGGGGAAATATAAAGAGTAGGCATGAGAGGGAGAAAATTGTAAAGTATGCAAGCTGAGGATGAGATATAACTCATCTGTGGATAGGCTCCTTTTTTTCCCTTTTCTTTTCCTTCCACAAGAACATATATGAGGCTGAAATGTTTCATTTTTGAACCTTTTGATGGAGTCCCACCAGGAACTGCCAAGAAAACACTACAAAGACACCGTGAAGAACGTTTTTTGGTGAGAGACAGAAAAAGTGTGTAGATGGCACTACGAGATAAAAATCACAAACTAAATCTGTCCCACAAAGTTGGAAAGAGAATTTAGTTGGATTCTATATTTATATCAAATCTATCTGTACTTTACTAATGTATTCTTTGATTTTCCTACCTCAGGCAGAATACTGACACCAAAGTCATGCTCAACATACTAAACAATGAAGTGAAAGGTTTTATAAATAAATCATGTAAAGGAGTGACGTAAAAGTGACACCTAACATCTGTAGAAATCAGTGACATTCTTTTATATATTCCCTTTGTCAGTTTCACTGAAAGGACATTTTAGTAGGAAGCTACCGGCAGACTGTTTTAGTCAGTGGAAATAATTCCAGCACCTCCTTTCTCTGGAAATTGGTATAAAAGCCACCAAGAACAGTTGTGTGACTGTTGCTATAACATGTCTCATTTACATTTGAAACAGGAGCAAAGAAGGCTATCAGGGCGCCAAAGAAAGACAGGAAAAGAGTATGGCAAGGCATAAAAATGTACTCCTTTCAATTCCCTCTTGGAACCACTGCCCGAGCACTCACTCACTTCTCCTCTTTTCTTTTATTCGCTGGTGTTCGTGGCTCCATTTACCACCGCTTCTGTGACTAAAAACTATCAAATGAATATATATCCAGCTCACCCACTGCATTGATGCGACATAGAGAAGGGCATCATAAAAAAAAAGAATAATCTTATATAATGTGCAGCACAATACAGTGGACTTTGCAGCCACTGACAGAAGTTTTGCTTTTACGTAAGATCATTTATTTCATCTGGGTCACTGCTGTCTCTCAATTAGCTGTTGTGTTCTCAAGGAATTTGGGACTGGGTACCCTTTACAAGGAAGACAATTTTTCAAGTTATCATATTCTTAACTTTGACTCAAATACTTCTCAGTGCTCATCATCTAGCCTGCTGGCTAATATCCAAATGGTGCAGGGGCATGATTTTGCTGTACTCAGAGAAAAGTGAGGGACTTTTAAAAAGACAAAAGATGTGATGTGTCACAATCATATCAAGAATTGTAATGGCCTAAAGATACACTATATTACCAGATGCATTTACTCACCCATCCAAATGACTGAATTCAGGTGTTCCAATAACTTCCATGGCCACAGGTGTATAAACCAAGCACCTATCATGCAGACTGCTTCTGCAAACATTTGTAAAAGAATGGGTCGCTCCCAGGAGCTCAGTGACTTCAGTGGTACTGTGATAGGATGCCACCTGTCGAGTTGGGAAATTTCCTTTGGGATGAATTAGAGCAGAGACTACGAGCCTGCCAACATCCCAAATGCACTTGTGGAAGGATGGTCAAAGATTCCCATAAACACTCCTTCCCCGAAGGGTTGAGGCTGTTATAGCTGCAAATGGAGGGCCAACATCATATTAAAGCCTATGGGTTGAGACTGGGACATCACTCAAGTTCATATGTGTGAAGGCAGATGATCAAAAACTTTTGTCAATGTAGTGTAACATGGTAAGGGGTGATGCAACGTTGCCATCTGCTACATACAGAAATTCACATTAACTATTTTACATTCAGAGTCCAACCAGAACCTCAAAAATTTGAAGCAGAAATCCCTCCACAGATTTATAAAGGTAACATTTTCTGTTCACAAATTCCGGTGTATAGTTGTAACCCTGCCATCCCAGTCGCATTTTGCATCATACGGATTGCTTTATGTGGATAAGATGTGTTATTTCTTTAGGCTGCAGACCGCTAAAGCCAAATTGAGAGGAAAGTCTTAAGATGTGGCTGGAAAAAAAATAAGCAGTTTTGTGTTGCGGGTGCACATGCTCAGCAGCATATCACAAACCATATGGCACATCGTGGCTCAGCGACCTTCAGAGGTCATATACTGTACAATTAGCAAACAACGTCTCAAGGAACATAAAAGTTGAAAATCCCACTTCTATGCTCCCGTCTTCCCTTCTCCGAATAATCTTTAACAAATGTAACCTTCCCACTGGCAGCACTCCCAGATCCACAGCTATGAAGATCCCATCAGCTGCGGCCCTGCGGCAACTACAGCCCGAGAGCCGGAGGTCAGCTTTTGGTAAGCACTAAGTGGAGAAGTGGAGATTCCTGCCAGGCATGGATGCTCTGCTTTGCCAGTGAGAGGGCCTGGAGGTTACCCATCTCTCCCACTCTAATTTAGCTTCACTCATTGAAGGACCCGAAAACATGGCTGTAAGAGCGTCTTTGTGGGGTGGGTGTACAGCAGAAACATGGTGCTGTGAAAACATAAAAGGGTCATTGCATAAAACACTGCGAGGCTACAGAGGAGACTTGATGACGCCCAATTACTTATTTATATTATTTGTTTGTTTTGATGCTAGGACTGTAAGTGCTTTGAAGGGGCTGAGATAAAACCTATATTAATTATTCACCCATGCATCTTTATTAAATCTAAAAGATATCTATCTATCAGACTCAAATCACACCTGCTTGGTCCCCTTCAGACAACAACAGTTAATGACTTTTTGGATATAATGGAAATAAAGCACATGTTACAGTGCCATGCACTCATGATTGTCGTGACCATACATTCATCATATTATAATTACTGAGGGTTAAAATATATTTTTTGAACTCAAGCTTAGTATGCAGTTTATATTGACTTCTTTAATTTATTTTACAAGTTAAATAATGCAACATTTGACAATATATCAACTCACTAAGTGTATGCGCTGCAAAGGCAGACACATATGATGCCAGCGTTGTGGCTGCTTCTTATTTCACTTGTGGAAATGTAAATTGTATAATTAAGTTAGTCGCAAGAATAATCCCTTTCATTTACAGGGATTAAGGCTGGTTCAATGTGACATAAAAATACAGCTATGCTTTTAATTCCAGCCAGCCGACTCTGCTGTGTGGGAACACTTTGACGAATTATAACCATGAAAACTCTTAATTGTACGTACAAATGGCATCGACTGTTGATGCTCATGCTGCGTCTATACAACCAGAGCAGCATGGCAGCCTCAGCATTCAGAGCACAGGCACAGTACTGTATATACTAGGGCAGAAAATCCTGTCACTCTGTATATGGACGAGGTGATATGCGCAAGCCACAGCGACATTAGAGCCAGAGTGCTGAAGTCCACATTAGAAGTAGGGGAATAAATCACAGGTCTGTCAGCCTGGAGACTGTGGTTTGTGTCCCGTTTTGGAGCTTTCTGTTTAAAACATTAGGTGGTGGGCCATGTTGTCAGAAATTAAGTCTTTTTAGAGCTGGGAAAATCAAGAATCTTTTTCTTCTGAAATCAGAAACAGGATCCAACATTGCTTCACAGTGTAAAGTTTGTTTTTCAGCAGTGCCAATGCTGCCAAATATCAAACGCTCAGTGCCAAACGGCACAAAACGGACAGCCTGTCGGGGACGTCTCTGCTCTATTGTCCAGTTTAGATTTTTGTCAGAATCAGTAAAAATGATTTGCATCTTCAGCTTGTTCATGAAGAAATTAAAACTGATAACATGTGAAACCTGTAGATTTTTTTTACTTTCAAGTATATATACACACTTGCATTTACTTGCATATAACATGAGTGAAATGGAATCATTACAGACTGCCTGATGCAATAACTTTGAGGTTTGGGCACTGGGGAGGCCAATCCATGACTGATAGCGTTACTTTCTTTTTCTATCCAGGTATGCTTTTACTACATTGGCAGATTATTTGGGATCACTGTCATGCTGGAAAATGAAGCCACCAATAATAATAATAATGCCTTCGACTTATATAGCGCTTTTCAAGGTACTTAAAGTGCTTTACAGTTTCGTGCACTATTCATTCACACCTCAATCATACTTGGTGGTGAGCTACTAATGTAGCCACAGCTGCCCTGGGGCGGTCTGACGGAAGCCTGGCTGCCAATCCCCACCTACGGCCCCTCCAACCACCACATTCACACTTAGGCAATGTGGGTTAAGTGTCTTGCCCAGGGACACAATGACAGCATGCACTCAGAAGGGGACTTGAACCAGCGACCCCCTGGTTGCAAGGTGAGCACCTATCCACTGCCGCCACTACCAATCAGACAGGTTCCAGGTGGGATTGCATGGTGCTTCTCTGCATAATTCCATGAATTTGACAACATTCCCAACACCGCTGGCCGAAATGCAGCCTTTTCTCCATGTTTCCCTTCCTTAGGAATGGCTTCTTGACAGCTGCCCCTCCACTGAGACCATTTCTGATGAGGCTTCAGTGAACAGCAGATCAACTGAAGAGCCAAATGCATCTTTCAGGTCCTCTGTCAGGTCTTTGCAGGGTTTTTGCTATTTCTCAAGGGCATGACCTTCAGATATTGTTCACCTGCTACAGTTTTTCAGTCCTCCACTTGTCCAATTTGATCAGATTTCTTAAGGACACTCTGCACAACATTTCAGCAAAAATACTATTTTATGCCTGTCAAATACAGTTTGACAGGCATTTCTCAAAGATTCAACAACAACAAAAAAAGAAACAAATGATGCATTTTTGTGCCCTAACCCATAACCCTGTTAAGAACAAAGTGCTGAAAGATACAATTTCAAATTGGCTCTTTGCCAAGTTGTCTGTTATGTGTAGAAACAAGATCGGTTCCTTGAGTTAGGTACATTTTTTATGCTTGAATGATTCATAGGTGAGCGTTGAGTGGCTTAACAAAAACAAAAGCTCGGAAAATGCCCAGGCATAACGACTGGAGTGAAAATGAATCAAAAAGCCACCAATGTCCAAAGAGAAATGTTCAAAGTCCTCCAGAAAGCTTGTTCTTCCTGCTCAACACCACTTTGCAAAATTAGTCTGGCTCTTTGGGAGCAAAACATGAAGACATGAGGGGTAGCGCAAGACTTTTGCACAGCACTGTATCTGTGTAGATCACTGTGCAGACTAAGAGTACGTAACTGCTGTAAGAATCTTCAATATCCCAGCTTATGTATGAGGAATAATTATATTATATAGCGCTCTCCATAATATTGCGATTGTACATCAAAATTAACATTAACATTTGCCTCCGCTGATGCTTCCTTCCCCCACATTACATAAGCTATCGATCACTTTTATGATGATCCTTCTCTGCTGTGGTGCTTTAACCTGTATGAGCCGTTTTCCCCACACCGACGCAGGATATCATTTTTTTCACACCATGAGGTCCTGCCCTGTTCTTCTTTCATTTAGCATCATATCAATGCACCTGCAGCTGAGGCCATTGGGAACTCATGGTGCTGTGCACGTGGCCCTTTCCTTGCAGGCATGTGCAAATACTGTACTTTCACAGAGTGGAGAAAGACATTAACATGAGGACATTACAGTCTGAATAAATATTGGCCACAAAACACACATCCTGCAGCTCCCCTGTACATTAAGACAGCTGGGTTTCTGGAACTGAGGCTGTCTGATGCTGTGAAAACAATGCGAAGAAGAAATCTGAGGCAGGAGATCGAGAGAAACTGTAAAAAAAATAACACTAAACTAACTAAAAAAAATAAATGCTGACATAGAAAAAGAATCAAGAACCATGAAAATGTTTTACCTGTTCAGTTCACCTCTGCCTACTGCAGTGAACCTGCAATCTTGTTGCCTTTGAAACAGTTGCTTTGGAGACACAGACCAGGTTTGCAACCGCCTGCAGTCAGTTGCCTCTTCAAAGCAACTTTGGTGCATCAAGACGGAGATAAAAGAGCCATAAGACAGAATCAGTCTGCTTTCAGTTTATGATTGAATGGGGTCCAGTTGGCAATTACAGGCAATCTGCTTGTGAAAATATGGTGATTAACTGTGATATAGCAGCAAAAAAATGGTAAATCTGTTGCTATCTACATACACAGAAGGTCATTCACATTAAATTCTTTCATATGTAAACCATTCACTTGTGATCTATTTAAAGTAGCTCTGCAATGCTTTGGTCTGAATTCCTCGTTATCGTGGCTCCGCAGACCCCTCGTCTACCCCTATTCTGAGGCACATCTCAGAGCAGCCCATTTTGGTGCCATCTCTTTAATTGTGAATGAGATATTTCACGCCCCGCCCCCCCTCCAGGTCGCAGAGCGTTTCACTCCACCCCGTTCGGTCCTTTTTTTTTTTGCAGTTTGATAGCAGCGGTACGATTAGCTACCAGCAGAGAAACTATGTAAGGAATCGTGTGGGTTAATGCAGCCAACAACCAAACTTTTTGACTTGTCTATTTGCAACTTCGGCATAACTGAACTAGACAACAAAATCGCTGCGAGTAAAAAAAAAATGGAGGATTCACGTCTGCATTTATAAAGTAGACAACAATTATTTGCAAACTGTTGCCAATCTGTTGGGCAACCACCGGGCATCAGCCAAGGAAGTTGTTGCCCTCTTCACTTGACTGTGACTGAACCATAACCACGATCCGGTGCTCTTTCACTAGAAAATGAACTCCTTAGGGTGTGTCTTTCACACACTCTGTGTGTGCAAAAATACACCTTGGTCTACACCGCTGTTCCCTCGGTTCCTAACATTGTACTGGATTGACAGTGCTACATTAATTGCTTGCAAAATGTCCTCCAAGCCCCAGTAAAAACCTTTCTGGCTCTTTTGCTTAAGTTGTTTCATCTTTCATTTTATACTTGGTATACCTTTTATCATTTCTCCACAGAAAAGTTTCCAGCTACTTTTTCTTTCTTTTTTACCCTATGAAGCAAACTTGAAGCGGATGAACCGTTATACAAAAAGATTTCATGTGCTCGGACAATCCCATCAGATATGATGCAACATTAAGGAAACTCAGATGGTCAAGCAGCTTTCAGGACTTTCAAAGCAAGCGCTCTCTCCAAGGGTACAGGCTGGAGGAAGACTTGCGCGCTAGTTTTAGTTTGTCACAGCTTGTTGATTAAAAATACTGCTAGAGACAGAAGCTACAGGAGCGACAGCATTTACGCGGCATGCTTAATTCTGACAGCTTCAACGATTAATTAAGAGAAATGTCGACTGCACAGTGTTGCATTTATTTTCTGCCCTTCTGTGGCTAACCGCTGAGGTTAGGCTGATATAAATACAGAAGGAGTAAAAGACACTGGAATCAAATAACGAAGGTTAAAATCAGCTTTATTATGAGCATGCAACTATGGCGGTTTTTTTGCCACGTTAACACACGATGCTGAAAGTTTACGCCTTTAAGAATATGCTGCATGTCAACGCAAAGCCCAACTTTCAATATTGCATGTAAAATGATTTGCAGTCACTGAGTTTCTATAGCCCTGGATCCACAGAGATCACCTTGTGCATGCGTCTTCCTGGATGCTGCTCTCCCAGATATTCACTGAGCTCTTGTTTGTTGTAGGAATGCAGCTCAGGCGCACTGAGATCAGGTGACTGGGTCAGCCAAACAAAGATATTGACTGAAAAGCTTTCATTTCTTTTGCAGTATGTTTAGGATCACTTTGGCCGAATAATAATAAGAGATACACATACAAATAATAAATAGTTTCATAAATGTTAGCACAGAGGGTTGGTAAGATTTTGGAGGGTTGTGGATAAAGTTCCAGTTCTTCTATGTTGGCTATTTTATGCACAAATTAGCGTGGAAATGCAACACAACTGGCAAAAGAAACATTCAGGACCTACGTTTGGAATTTACAGTAGGCTCTACTGTGTGTGTTGAGGTCGACTGCAGTGCAGGATGTTACGTTTCTTTTTGCTGCGGTAAAGCTGAGCGTTAGCATTTTAATGTAGAATCCATTATTTCATTCCGAGCCCAATGTCTCCAGCTTGATGGAAATGAGCAAAATGAATGAATTAAATGAAGCCTAATAAGATTCAAACTACCTTGCAGTTAGAAAGACTCCGGTAAGTGACTAATGTATACAGGGATATTTTTTTGGTTCCTGCTTGACTAACCCTGTGCTAAATGCCCAGACAACTAAATTGGGCAAACATGTCAAAACATGGCATTAAAATTCAAAGGCAAAGGCACAGGTTTGCAATTAGTAACCTGACTGACTCTTCCGATGTTTGTGGGTGGCTCTTCTTGCTTTGTTTTTTGCCCTCTCTTTTTATAATACAAGTGTCTTCCCATCAGAGCAGAAATGTGGGGAGTTTAGCTGAGCGACTCGGAGATGGCGCGGGAGCACGGCAGTCTGACTGCAAATGCGAGCGTACACAATGCATGGGGAATGCATAAATTCAATTCAGTTCAATTCCATTTTATTTATATAGCCCTGCCAATATTAGTCTCCTCAAGATAATGCATGATATTCACACGATACCCAGGTGAGCTCAGCTTTGTATTCTCATTTCCTATTGACACTTCCCCTAAAAGGAACAGCCATGCTAATAAAGCCACACACAGATATGACCGCACATACCAAGTATTTAGAGCTGAAGCAGGTATTGTCCTGGCCTGTGCCACCCTGTTGCTCTCAGTGTGAGGCACAGGTCTCAGTGAAGCTTCTCTGAAAAGGCAGCGTGAGGGAGGCGCAGACCTGGTGTTAATTAAGGATTACTCACACCATAAGATAACGCTAACGCATTCGCTTTGATTGGCTGCTGCAAAAAGTAAATTACATGCGGTTGCAGCAACATGGACTACAAAAAAATAAAAAAAATCAGTACTTAAAAACAAGGAGAAAGAAAATAAAATGAGCAAAATTATCTGCCGATGCAACCAGAAAATTTTGCTCAACACATTAAAGAAGATTGCTGGTGTCCTTCCACTGTGACTGAGCATGTTTGAGCCTGAAAGTCTGGCTCTTCTCACCAGAGTGGTCACGGTGTCCAATGCTTTGTCTCAGTTAAATGCACTGTGCCCTGGCTAACTTAAAGAGGTGGGCCTGTGCATGGTTCAGTTACACTCACGCACAGTTAACATTGTGAAAATCACTGTGTGGAAGACCGGACAGCATGTCAACACATCCCCCCCCCCAAAAAAAAAACGCAAGGAAAAACACTCGTTTGCAAGGCAGAATCCTTCATGCACCACCAGCAATACAGCACAACTCTTGCCGTTTTGCACTTCAAAACACCACAACAGCACGCTCATGGATCGAACCTGCACGGCTCATTTAGACGGTCACAAATTCACACAGTTGCTGCGCAGATTACAGGTTTTGCAGTTAATGCTTACGTGCACTGTTGCCTTCTTGAGTGTGAAGGTAACAGTGCACAGGTAAATGAAAATTCATCTTTAACAATCAAAATGTAAACATTCGTTAACACAACATTGCATCACGGCTTTCTTTGATTCAGATTCAGAAAAACTCATCCCCGAAGGGCAATTGAGGGCACACAGAGCAGCAATGACATAATACATATAAAAATCCAACTAAATGAGTCACCCACTCCAGTATTGTGCATAAAATGGACCGAATGTCCATTTTAAATGAACTTAAGTATCAGCGGGAATTCTACTTTTGTATATAACCACACAGTGTTGGCCCGTTTTTCCCATTTTTTTTTCCAATAAGTTGTGTCTGGTTTACACGTGAAAGGGTAAGAAATAGGAAGAACTTCAACACACCATTTTTTGCACTTTTTTGTCCGTGTTGTTCAAAGAGTAACACGCTTTATGAATTCACAAACACGGACAAAAAAAGGAATTTTTAAAAACAGTAAATTCTCCAACCTTACACAAGCTGGTAGGAAGAAATGTCAGAGACGAGCACAGATTGCCTTAACTGAAGATATTACAGAAGTCCATACAATTTTATTTATTTATTTATTTTTTTTTTTTGGGGGGGGGGGGGGGGGGGGAAAACACCTCCAGTCTACCAAAAAAACAA
>VUQK01043199.1:1187-15525 GCA_015106715.1 Bujurquina vittata | reverse complement strand
CTTCTTCATACATTCCTTCACATCCATTCTGATTTGACTTCAGCAGTCTCCCTCCAGGAATTTGCTGACATCTATGAATCCTCATATTGAGCCATTATTGATTATTATTCAATCACTGATAAAGTCAAAAACTGCAGCGAAAAAGTAGCCAGAAATGCACAGGAGGAATCAACACTCAAAATTAATTCAGTGCTGTAGCAATTATTGTATGTGACAACAGACTGAGCTCTTGTTATATTTTGACACATTTCTTTGGATATTTTGGGGAATTAGGTTAATTTGATTCTTGGCAAGGAATTAATAACAAGACTGAGTCTCATATTTCATATTATTTGATAATCTGAGACATGAGAGAGTAGGGGAGAAAAAGGTACCGGATCTCTGACTAATTTCCCTTTTAGCACATGTAAAGCTCACTGAATTCTGGCTGTACCTTTGTTTTTAGCATATAAACACAGAAAGTATATCAGTCTTCTTGATTCACATGAGAGCATGAGAGCCAGTAACGGTTTTCCCAAATCTTAACAATGCATGAAAGAACTTGATGAAACTGCCTGATGCCGTGCACGTAAAAATTAATTCTGGACCCATTAGCTGACTTTTAGGCTAATAAAGGCTTTGAGGGCCTTTAACATCTATGGGTAATCTAAACACTTACAGTCATCCCCTGGCCTTTTCTTACAGTTCACACGACTTGGTTGTGCTCACATGGAGAAAAATTTCTCTTCGTGCCTGATGAGGAACTAAAACGGACTGAAGTAGAAAAAGAGCAGATCAAAGATGTTAACTAGGATTATTTTAAATGGTTACTGTGTAACTGTGAGTATCCGTGTGCACCTCAGTGGAGGGGGGGGGGATGATTTAGGTGTAGAATGTCTTCCTCATCACTGGAGCTGACCTAAGAACACAACGGTTAATCATCCACTAACCGGCAGCGAGAGGCAGAGTGAGAGAACGAGAGAGAAGCCGGCTGAGTGGCTGAAAGAGACTTTGAGGCATTTGCACTTGTTAAAAGGCACAACAAACAAAGACGAAAAGAGGAGCCACACATCAGACAGCTTGGGACGAAAGGATATACTTACCTGAGAGTGGATAAAAGAAATCTGCATCTGAAAACACCTCCTGCTGATTAAGGATTTGGGTTTTGCATGCCTGCTGTGATCATTAATTGTAGCAGTGTGTGTCTGTTTGTGTGTGTTAGTGTGTATATTCTGTGAAGACCGTCCTGTTTTTTGATTTGACTGTGAGTGCAAGAGGCAGCCACATGGGACCCAGGCCTGGTCCGGGATGCCAGCTGCTGCGGTGAAGCCTGTTCTGAACATGGTTGCTGAGGGAGGGGATGCAGGGGAGCGCGGGGTGTCCCAGTGGGAAGCCTCTGGGGTGGGCCGGGAGAGGCTGCCTCTGCCCTCTCTGAAGGTCCCCAGAGAGCTGCTACGGAGCTTTCCCCACTCCAAACGGGTGGGATCCTACCTGGTGGGGAAAATGATCAACAAGGGCTCATTTGCCAAAGTGATGGAGGGGCTGCATATCGGCACGGGGGAAAAGGTCAGTGCTTTCTCTCTTGTTTGAGAATAAGAGAAAGCAAACATGAAGTGGCGTGGTGGAGTGGCACACTGGCAAAGAAAAAGATCACACACATACAAGATTATGATTACATGCTTACAACTAGTGCCTTGCAACTGATAATTATACACTCCTGGGTTTGAAGAATGTAGTAGCCTGTTATTATTCTTGTTATGTGCACAGAACTCAGTCAGACTCATCTATAACTGCTTATTTCATAACTATGAGGGACTTTACAAGACAACATTTGCTCAGCAGATTTAAGAGGTCTGAATTACATCTGTTTCTGTGCAAGATGTCTGCTGTTAAGTTCCTTAAAAAAAAAGGTGCAGATTGATGTTGAAATCTGCGCGCTTTCAAATGAACAAAAAACAGGAATTAACATGTTTGTCAGTACTGCATGTTTTCCACGTCTGTTTGTGGTGAGATGGCTCTAAATTGGGACTACATAATGTATCTGCGCTCGCTCTGCAGCAGAGACTGTTTCTGTGTTTGCACATTTATGTGTTTGTGTGTGGCTGTGTGCGTCTATAAGTGTAACTTTCACTGATCACTGAGTCACTGACCCTGGCAATGTCCCTGACACGGTTGCCTTAGAAATAACCAAACTCCTCGGGGAGGAAGGGGGTGGGGTGGGTGGGGGTTCTTTTTAACCCGGTTTACCCTCTGCAGGTGGAAGATATGCTAAGGCGAAGTCTATCATTTTATTTTATTTCATTTGAGTTAATGAGTTTTTTTTTAACTAAATTCAAAAGTTCTTGTTTCCTACAATAATTTTACTTAAAATAGTTGTATAGAGCGATTAACGCACCCCATTAAAGTAGTTTTACATCATTCACAGTTCACAATAATCCTTATTAATCTTGTCCTGGCTCCCTTCCTTCTCCCTTTAGGCCAATTCTTTACTGTCTGGCTCCTCCTTATAAAGAGAAGATTTGAACAGCAGGTGGATCAAGCGGCTGTGCTCACAACCGGTGCCTGAGAGCACCATATTAAGGATATCCCCTCTCTCTGGTATCACATGAAGCCAAGAGTGGCAAAAAAAGTCTAAAATTGAGCATTCAGAACAGTCTGAACCCTGAGCTTTTGAAGGGTTCGTGACGAGAGGCCACCGGGTCAAACCTGTGGATGAGCGGAGAAAATGTAGACTGAGCTGCGCACCCTACTTTCCTTAATGACTAATGCAGAAGTGCCCTTGAACTCGCCTCTGAAATCTCAGCATGTGTTACACACTGATCAGAATAAATTTCAGGTTTTCTTACATTCAGGTGTGTGAACTGGCTGATCTTTAAGTTTCTGTTGATAGCTTAAGGTAAAAAAAAAATGTGTACGTGTGCATGTCTGTTTTTCAGGTAGCCATTAAGGTGATAGACAAAAAAAAAGCACGGCAGGACTCTTATGTGCTGAAAAACATGAAGAGGGAGCCTCGCATTCATCAGATGGTGCGACATCCTCATATTGTAGTTCTGCTGGAGGTAAAAACAAAAACGAAAAAATATTTATATTCACTCATCACCTGTTAACATGCACACCATCAGAAATCCACATATATCTGTCAAAAATGTTGGATGTTGATTGAAGACAGTAACTGAAAGGTTATTTTATATCAGCTGCTGTTGAATGAGCTTGCCCTGTCAGCCACATATGAATAATACTGTGTGCCAGACCCTGGAGACCGAGAACAGTTACTACATGGTCATGGAGCTCTGTGCTGGAGGAGACCTGATGGACAGGATCTGTGAGAGGACGAGGCTGGAGGAGCGGGAGGTGCGGCGCTACACCCGACAGATCCTCTCTGCTGTGGAACACCTGCACAAACACGGCATCGTACACAGGTCACCGCACACACACACACACACACACACACACAATGCAGGGACATCTGCTACGTGTCTTTGTCTAGTCTTCTTAGGGATAGATGGACTGCCTGAGTTACATTGCTCACAGTTAACTAATTTACACAAACAAAAGACAAAAGGACTTTTGAATAACCGTCAAATTGTTATTTTACCAACTGTTATAGTTATCAAATAAATAAATGTACCAAAAAACAAAACAACAACAACATCACACACACAAAAAAAAACTCAAATTGAAACTGAATCTCTAAATTGCAGCTGAAAGCCTGGTAATAGTGTTTTTACCCCTGTCAGTGATCACTTCTGGACTGCTAGATGTGTAAAGACCCTGCTCTCTGACTACGTTTTCCTCCTGGTTTTCTTATTTTGTGTTTAGAAGCTTCCTGTGATGGAGGCTCTGTGCATTGAGGGCGTGGCCGCCAGCAAATAAACAGCACAGTGTGTTTAACCTCTTTATACTTTATAAGTTGCATTGCTGACTCCATGTCTGATCATTGTAAGTGTCATGGGTGTAGTAAAAGTTGAAAAGGGAGCTCATGTTGACCTTTTGCTGTTGTTCTAGATTTGAAAAAAATCCCCTCAAAGGATTCTTGAAATATTGTTTTCGCAGAAATGGGGCTAACGTGAGGTTCCCTTTTGTTATTTTTGGTCACATATGTACGGTTATAATTCTGGATGCTCATGTTGAACAAGTTTCAAATAATGAGGTTGGTGTATGTGCAAGCAATCCCTGTGAGGCACAAGCTCAGGGTTCAGAGAGTTTCCCACAGCTTTTTCTTACTCTTGGATCTGTATGATGTCAGTGAGAGCACAGAAGCTCCACTCACCTGCTATTTACGGCTTAGAGAACAAAGGATGGGAACCTCCTTGTGATGAGGAAATGCCTGGTGATTGCACTGAATTTTTTCACATTCAGCAACCAATTGGAAGCAGTTACAGCAACCAGCTGCTTGCCCAGAGGCTTACTGTGCAACGCTCTTAAGCTGTAGGCGACCACTTTTGATTGCAAGACGATTGCACAGGTAGCATGGGGGGAGGCAGCCTGTCTCCAGAAAATCGCTGTCTGACTTCACCTGACTGCAATGACTCTCAAAGGTTTGGCAAAGGTTTGCAAATGATTGCTGACTAATTTATAAAGGTGGATAAATTCCCAACACGCTGCAATCAGTCTGAGCCAATGAGTGCAAGACGTCTGCAACATGTCTCTTTGGAATAGAAGACTCAACTCAGCTGGTTGCCAACTGGTTGTATCTTCAGAGATTTATCAGTTGGTCACAGATTGCATGTAATTGCCAACTTGACCCCATTAACTCGCAGTCACCTGATAGCGGACTGATAGCAGGCTGATGTCATCTTATTACCATTTTATCACTGTCTTGATGCACCGAAGTCACTCTGAAGACGACAGCTGACTGCAAGTGGTTTTGTTTTCCCAAGTGTTAAACATTTTGCTCATGATTGACAGCCAGTCATAGGTAAATTGGTTTTAAAGGAGCTAAAACAGCCTGTTTCAGACAGAAGATGAGCTGAGGATGCTACATCAGGGTCCAGTATAATATAAATGAGGATTATATTGAACTATGGATCATGCAGAGATCATCTAGTGCTCAGGTGATTGGCTTAAAATACTCATTTTAATAAAGGGGCACAAATAAGAGGGAATATTAAATGTTATTACTCTCTGGTATACAAAGGGATCAACTTCTATAGCAAACAGCTGTTTTTAAGGGTAAGGCCTTGTAGATTCACATACACATTTTGCAACTGCACACATTCACACAGAAAGTAGTTTGCAGGGCATTAACAGCCTGCAGAGGAGGAAAAGCTGCAAGAAAAGCAACACTGGGCACAGGGCAGTGTGGGAGAGGAGAGTGTTATTTTAGTGGCATTTTAGTATGTGGAGGTGTTAGAGACTCAGTAGTCTGACACACACACACACACACACACACACTTACAAAGCAGCCACACACAATCTGCACAGCACCGTGCTTTGGTTTAAGACCTTGGCTCCTCTGAAGGTGGGAATGTGATTACCAGGCAATGACCTCATCATCCTGCGCCGGCGCCATGATTCACACATCATCACAACATCATGGACTTCCTCTCTAATGAAGTCCCTCAACGACATCGCTCTCAACCCTTCAATGGCACCTCTCCCTGTCACACACACCCCCATGCATGCACTCACTCACTCACTCGCTCTCTCTCACACACACACAGACACACATTCCACCGCAATGCCACACAGAGATGATTAAACTGGAAATAAATGGAAAATTTGCACTTAAACGCACCTCCTGCCACCCACGTTCAATAGGTTTACCACATACATTTTCTCCTTTATGACAATGTCTGCTCTCGCTCGCTCGTGCTCTTTTTTCTCTTTCTTCCTCTGTCGCTCTTTGAACTTGTCTCGGGTTGTGTGAGCAGGGTTTTCTGGATTTTTGGTTAGATGAAGGCAGATGAAAGGAACATGGCGGATTCCCAGGCTACAGTTTATAGGGGCTCTCTCCCTCCCGACCGCAGATTTTCATTTAGCTTGGTAGTTTTAGAACAGGCAGTATGGTTGTTGGTGAGGCTGGGGTACTTTTAGGGGAACGGAGCAACCTTTCAGGTGACCAGAGATATAGTATTTTGGCAGTGGATAACAGGTGAGTCAGAGAAGGTCATTGCACTGACTTGAAAATCATGATGACTGCAGGTTATTAAATTTGGGGAATTTGTTTCTTGTCTAAAACATACTCATCCTCTAAATCATCAGAGGGGATCGTTCTGACAAAAACTCATTATTTGAGTTCTTTTTTTTTTTTCCAAAGCTTGAGCTCTACCCAAACCCAAATTTAGTGTTTGGGCTATTCTTTTGCTTTTGTGGGTCCAGTCTAGTCCCATCTCATCTGGTCATCTATAAATACACAGAAAGAGCTTAGTGTTGGACTTCTGAGCAACCACCGTGATGTCTGTCAAGTAAATTTCCCCAGAACACTCATCAGGACTGAGTGGAGAGAAAAAAAACCTAGAAATTCCCGTGGGATTAACGACAGAGCCTTGTAAAAATACAAGTGGGAACCACATTCTTTCCTAACCGATTTGTCTCTCATTTTCTTTCTCTCCTTTTTAGAGATTTAAAGATTGAAAACTTCCTTCTGGATGAGCATAACAACATAAAGATTGTGGGTATGTTGTCATTTCTCTAATAACAAACTCATTTTAATTATCTATGCTAAATCGTTTTAGCTGTTTAAAATATGTAAAAATTAGGATTTCTCCCACAGACTTTGGCCTGAGTAACACTCTCAAGGCTGACTCTCTATCTCTGGAGCTCCTCAGCACCCAGTGCGGAAGTCCAGCCTACGCCGCCCCTGAGCTGCTCGCTCACAGGAAGTATGGACCCAAAGTGGATGTCTGGTCTGTGTAAGTAATAAAGTCTCAGTGTGTCTGTTGCACAGGATCATGTAAATGTGTTGAACGCCTCCTCACATCTTCCTGCTGTGTGTGTCTGCAGAGGTGTGAGCATGTTTGCGATGCTGACGGGAACTCTGCCCTTCACTGTTGAGCCGTTCAACATCAAACATCTGCATCAGAAGATGGTCAACGGGGAGATAGGTAGCATCCCCAGTGACATCAGTAAAGGTACAGTTACAGTATATGTGTGTAACGCCACTTCCAATAAGGTTGGGACGCTGTGGAGAATGTAAAGAAAAATAGAATGCAATGATTTGAAAAGCTAAGAAACCCATATTTTATTCACATTAGAACATAAGAAACATCTGAATCTTTTGATTAAACTGATTGTTTAAACTGTGTACACTTAGGATATTTTAAGTAAACAATAAGATCATTTTGAATCTGATGGCAGCAACACATCTAAAAAGTTGGGACACGACTTTGTTTCCCATTGTGTAGCATCCCCTCTTCTTTTAACAACAGTCCATAAACACGTGGGAACTCAGGAGACCGGCTGCTGGACTTTTGGGAGAGGACTGTTGTCCCAGTCGTGTCTGATAGCAGCTTCTGCTCAACAGTCCTGGGTCTTATTAATCCTATTTTGCATTTCATGATACTCCAAATGTTTTCAGCTGGTGAAAGGTCTGAACTGCAGACAGGCTAGCTAATAGCTGCAGTATGCAGTTTAGCATTTTCTTGCTGAAATATGCAAGGCCTTCCCTGAAAAAGACTTGATCTGAATGGAAACATGTTGTTCTAAAACCTGTAGACACCTTTAAGAACTGATGGTTTACTTTCCAGATGTGCAAGCTGCCAGGCACAGATGCACCCCCACACCATCACAAACCTTTAAACTGAGTGCTGTTAACAAGCTGGACGGTCCCGCTCCTCATGAGGATGCACCATCCGTGTTTTCCAAAAATCAATTTCAATGAGTTTTCTTCATTGCCTTAAATAAGCGCTGGCTCAGAGAAGATGGTGGAACTTGTGGATCGTGTTCACAAATAGCTTCTTCTTTGTATGATAGGGCTTTAACCTGCGTCTGTGGATGTCACAGTGAAGTGTGTTCACTGACAGTGACTTCTGAACGTGTTCCTGAACCCATGCAGTGACTTCTGTGGCACAATCATGCCTGTTTTTAATGCAGTGCTGCCTGAAAATCACAGGCACAAAATATGGGTTTATGAGATTTGTAAATAATTGTATTTTATTTGTATTTACATTTTACAGAGTGTTCAAACTCTTTTTTGGAATTGGGGTTGTACTGTGGAACAACTTCTGATTTAAGCGCAACGCTGGAGTTGTGTGCTTAGAGTCTAGGTGAATTTAGGCGGACGAGAATAAGCAAGCAGACTTTGAAATACCAGAAAATGGCAGATTACATTATGGGCTGATGTAGCTGAAAGTGTTTATTCATTCTGAAACCAATATAAAAACAAGTCTACATGATAATACTATTAAATCTTTTATGGAAGTTGTGTTTTTGCCTTTAGACATGTCGTAGCATAATAAATCGAAGGAAGAAAGGTTTCATAAACTTCTTACCTCCACCACTCGTCCTCTGCCAAGTCCACAGCAGCCAGTGTCTTGTTTCTTTCTACTTTATTTTGGTCTCTCTCTTACACATAGTCACATCATTACACTCAGTCATGGCGCCATGTCACCGCAAACAAACATAGCTCCTGTTACTGCGGGGAAAACCAGCACGGCTCCGAAGCTCTGAAACTGTGACAAGATCAGATTAGTGGCTGTACCGCTGCCATGGGCGGGCATCCGAGACTTTCACATTAACTTTGAGACTTTATTCTGCCTCCTAATGGAACTGTGTGTTTCTACAGTTTTTTAAATTATTCATCACTTTTACCAATTCTTACAGTAATTCTTGAACTCTTGTCACACTGGCCCATTTTGTTCACTTATTTGTCTTTCTTGTTTGCTTTGTCCTGTTTCAGTGAATCATTTTTAATCTCTTCTTTCTAGGTTTTTATACTTTTATCTTAAATAAAGTGTTTTCTTTTTTATAGATTTATATCACCGCCAATTTGCCAGTGTATGTGTTTGTTCTGTGTGGAGGAATGATTATTCCACAGGTTCATGGAGGAAAATCAATTGTGTGTTTGACTTTGATCTGTTACAAACAAATTGGGGCTGAGACAGATGCTCTGGCTCTGACACAAAAGCAAACTGATAGTTGTAAAGTGAATAGGGCAGTCTTGGCTGTTGTGTCTTTGAATGTGGCAGCCATCCCGCTTGAACCCATGTGCTCCTTTACACTGTGAAACTTATCTGGAATCTCCATCTGGACTCAAACCATCAACCATGCTTGGCTGCCGCAGAACAGCTCTATGTCATAGGCTGACAGGCTGAATTGGTTCTCCTTAAGGGAAATCCTGCCTCTCTCCATGCTGTCCGCTACAGTTTCACAAGTCACAAAGAGCAGCAAATTAAGTCGTCAGCACTCTAAGTATGCATCACTTATAAGGTTGCGTAGCAGCGGAAAGGAATGGGCAGTGTTCAATCCCAGGCTCTTCTCAGATGAGAAGAGCCTTATCAAACAGTAACCCTAATCCTGCCTGTGATTAACAACCAGCCGATACAGTACACACAGGCTCCAGAGGACCTCTCCTTTCTATTTCTAATGATACCCTTACACTCAGAAATTCTCCTTTGCCTTTTTGTCTCACCTGCAAAGCAAAAAACAAGTAGATTTCACCAGGTGTACCACACATGTGTTCCTGCACAAGATTCTACCCCAGACTTTGCTTTTTACCGGACTGTGTGGATGTTAGTTTAGTCTGTTGGCCCACCAAATGTAGTGTCTACTTGAATGGAATCAGCTGGCAGAGGTGCTGCTCATTTCTTGAAAGTTTAAAATATGGTGGCAGAGCTGACAGCCTACGATTTTTGTTGGGAGTGAGCAGAAGGGGCAGGATTAGAAATGAGTACATCAAAGGGGCAGCTCAGGTTAAACAGTTTGGAGACAACGTTTTTCAAGGCGAGGATGAGATTGGTCGTGATATTTGGTTGTGCAAAAGAACAAGAAGGAGCTGCCGGGCAGGAGGAAGAGAGGAAGACCACAAGCTGCTGATAAATCTCTTCAGAATTTTAAATATTGGTGAATAATTGGTGATGAATTTACACTCAACCAGTTATAAATCATCCAACCATTCTCTTCCGCTCATCCCGTTTAGGGTCGGAGCCTATCCCAGCTGTCATAGGGCGAGAAGTAAGGTATACCCTGTACAGGTCGCCAGGCCAACAGAGAGAGACAGACAACCATTCACACCTATGGGCAATTTAGAGTCACCAATTAACCTAACCCCTACATGTCTTTGGACTGTGGGGGGAAAACCCATGCAAACACAGGGAGAACATTCAAACTCCACATAGACAGGCCCGGGCAGATTTGAACCCAGCTGTCCTTCGAGCTGTGAGGCAGCAGTGCTAACCACCATGCCACCAGGCTGCCAAGTAGAAATCACTTGTTTTGATGAATAAAACAAGGCTTCTTCTTTGCTCTTGTTGCAGGCGCAGTGTCATTTGTGTTGTCTCTCCTGGAGCCGGACCCAGCAAAGAGACCCAGTGTTAGAGCTGCTATGGAGGAGAGATGGATAAATGAGGGATTTTCCAAAAAACCTCTACACACTGTCTCTCATAAAAACAGGTATAGATGCTGTATGGCAACACATTATTACAGACACCTTGAGGCATCAGATATTTTCCTTAAATGCACATGCAATTCATCAGTTTACACAAAAAACAATTGTAATGTCTTGCAAAATTTGTCAGAGTCTCCTTGGGGAATGTTCTGCAGCAAACATTACAGTGTGGGTAAAAGAACCAAGAAGGAAATCACTGTGTGTCTGAGAACAAAATGAACATTTTTGTGGTCTGCAGAGTAACAGCTTTGTGTATTATAGCGCAACTAAAAGGCTTTTATCACTTTACGCAGAATGGAAATGCAATCATGTATGGCTCCTGCTGGAAATAATGCGTTTTCCGAAAATCCACAGGAATGATGCCACAGTCTGTGTGCAAGAACCGTTGCAGATCGGGTCCAAAAACCTTTCAGTTAGAAGTCATTCCTTGCCTCACAGGCCCGTCGAATCCCTTTCTTCTTCCTTCTTACGCTTCCCATTTGTGACCCTTTTCCAAACTCTTTCTTTGGGTTTCCAGGTTGTCTCCAGAGGATCTCAACTCAACCGTGCTGGAATACATGACAGAGACGCTGGGGTACTCCCTCTCTGAAATCACACACACACTCACCACTAACCGACCCTCTGCCGTCATGGCCTCTTATCACCTGCTGCTCAGCAGGCTCAACAGAAGCCTGAAAGGAGCCAAAGCCAGCAAGGTATTGACTTCCTCACACACGGAGACACACACAGGCCTGCACATATGAAATTCAAGTAAACCTCACTGCAGATAATGTTCATGGTTTGCCTCTAACAATGATTGATTTGCCAGAAACTAGAAAATAACGACTGGAGTCTTCCCAGCAAGAATACATGGAGAGAGAGGAATAACACTGAATCAAAGACTCCACACCAGGTAAAGCTGAAGTCCCTGTAATGACTGAGGAAAGTAATATCCTGCTATCAAAAAGCTGACATGATTTTTTTTCTATCCTCTTTTTTACTGTCATGATCTTTTCTATATATCAGTTGCAGTACAAATAAATAGTTTTGATCCATATGAAGTGAATAAAAGAAACCTGGCTACTTGTGAGTGTGTATTGTACAGCTGCAGTACTTAGTAAAGGAACATCTAAACCAAAAAACCTAAACCCCAAAACGAGTCATGCAGCTCACTGATATGATTCACACAGACTGTTCAGAAATGATGGCCATCACCAGTTGGTTTGTTGACCTGTAATGAAGCCTAACATTAGAATTAGAGGGTGGCATGCCAAGTTTGACTGACACACTTTTGGAGGCAGCCTCAAGCGGGCATTCAAGGAACTGTTCGTGACCCTTTTTGCATCGACTTAATTTTTTAGCTTTCAGGGTTGCTGCATGACTTTTAATTGTTGATAGGTAACACCGGCTGTAGTACAAGCACATATCAGTCAGTATGTTTCAGTATCAGAGATGTATTGTTGTATTTATATTCCTGTGCAAAAAAAAGAGGCACCTTTGGTCGTTCTGACAACCGATCACTGATCAATCTTCAGAATGAACGAGCCAGTAGACCTCTGAGGAACCAACAGACAAGTGAGTGTAAACGCAACAGACAGAGGACGGAGACCCTGCACAGAAAGGACCGCAGAGAGGGTGATGAGAATCGTTCCCCATCTCCTTCTCTACCGCAGCTTCCTCACTCTGCCTCTCCGTCTTTACCCCCTCGTCTTCCCTCACCTTCCCCTGCAACCCTGTCTGCAGAGGGTGGGGCTACTGATGAGGAGACCTTAGACACCAGAGAGACACTGTTTCCTGAAGGTGAGGAAGACATACAAAACAAACACTGAAAGTAGTGGCAGTATAATGCAATTTATACTACACAGTATATATATATATTTTTTATTATTAATCCTTTATTTATACAGGGAAAGTCTCTTGACACTTAATGTCTGATTTACAAGAGAGACCTGTTGTAAACATCAAAACAACATATTTTTATGTTTTTGTGTTCTAGTAACTGTTTTTGGAGACCGGGAACTCGTCCATCTTTCTCCTCCTAAAAACTCCACATCTCAGCTCTGTGACTCTGCCCCTTGCCAAGTGCCCTTGCCTGCTGAGCCAATCAGAGACAGCAGCACATCGAGACCAGTTCGACATACACACCTGCTCAGGACTACTCAGTCAGATGGTGCTGCAGACCCGGGGTCAGACTGCTTCCATGACAACCGACGCCAGGAAGATTCTCATCACCTGAGCATCAATGAGCGGCTCGAGAAGCTGCAGACATTTTATTCATCCGAGAAAAACGGCATTTCTCCCAGGACGCTCCGGGACACTGACACGTGCACTACACGCTCCTCAGACAGAGGCCACTTGGGTTCCATTGAGACATCACAGACGTCGCCCTCCTCCCCCCTCCCTCGCCTCCACAATGTGGAGATTAAAGATGGACGGGGAAGGAAGATGACATGGGCAGGGCTGACCCGACCTGGGCCCCCGAGACTCCTCGTGAATGGGTCTAAACCTCCTGCGTTCCCCTCACAGAGACAACACACTTTGGTCATCAAGAGCCTCAGGCAGGAGAGGGGAAGGAGAAAGGAGCTGTCTGCAGCACGAGGAGAGAGAGCAGGAGGAGGGATAAATGGAGCCAAGAGAAACACAATTCAGTTGCGCTCATCTCTCCAGCGTCGTGTGGCAGACCTGAATCTTCCCCTGCTTCCTTCGGGCCTGCAGAGGAAACCTGACGGGAAGAATCAGCTACACAGCATGGACTACTGACTCAAAGATGAGAGGGCATGGTAGATTGGCAGGGATAGTAAATAAAGAAGCTTGTAATAATTACTGGCATCTACAGAAATAAGGACAAGCAACAATAAAAACTTTGCACATTTTTTTTTGGAACGGCTTTAAATGGCAGCTACAGAAAGAAACAGTCCTAAAGGTATTACTTTCTCATTTTGTTGTTCTATTCATGCCTTTCCTCACCATCAGGGCTCCATCCCAAACACAGAGCTTACAGTTTGTTACACTGCAGTGCCAACAACTTTCACTCTTAAAAATAAGCTAATCATACACATCACACAGATTGTTTTCACTCTGTTTGTATTCACTCTTCTTAAAGTGATTTTTGTACTGACATTGAAAGTAAAAGTGAGCCTTGATTCTGCTTAACCTTTTTATGTGCTTTTTTATTTTCAAAGTTATTGTGGCTGTAAGAAAAGAAAAAATGATTAAGGCAGAGAATAGGAATAGTTTTTTGTTTCGTTTTTTGGCATACAACTTTAATCCTTTAAGAGCTCTCACAAAATCAGATCTGCACTACACAATATCATGGTTGAAAGAATTCATATTTCATAATTTGTCACTCTCTTAAAATAATGGCCTAAGTCATTTTTCTCAGGTTTTTCAGAAAAGACAAGAAATGGAACCAAATATAGAAAATATGATGAATTAGGCAAAAATACAATTTTTGTTCAAAAATGAGCAGTATCATGCAGTATAATGCACAGAAGTCACCACCTTTCTGAAGAGCCAGTCTACAGACCTCCAAACCTTCATGTGGCCTTCAGATTAGCTCAAGATGCACATGCACAGCTTCATGGAATGGGTTTCCATGGCTGAGCAGTTGCATCCAAGCCTTACATCACCAAATGCAATACAAAGGATCGGCTGCAGTGGTGTAAAGCACGTCGCCACTGGACTCTAGAGCAGTGGAGACGCGCTCTCTGGAGTGATGACTCACACTTCTCCATCTGCCAATCTGATGGATGAGTCTGGGTTTGCGGGTGCCAGGAGAACGCTAAATGTGTAAAATTTGGTGTGTGTGTGTTGGGGGGGGGGGGGGGGGGGGGG
>VUQK01043197.1:3449-15275 GCA_015106715.1 Bujurquina vittata | reverse complement strand
CCTTCCCCCTTTTATTCCTCCCCCCCCCCCCTTGTTCCCCCCATTTTTCCCCCTGCCTTCCCCCCCCCCCCCCCCCCCCTTTAATTAGGTTCAGTGCATTCGACTTCCAGCTCAGGTTTGGCAGTCTGTCGGCTGTCTGGTAAATAAAAAATGAGCCCTCTATTTCTGTCCTCTCCAAAAGCGCAGGGCTCGAGGAGTGAGTGTTTTACCTGACTGGTTATCATGTCAAAGATGTCATTTGATGCCTGGACTCACATTGTCTTCTCCAGTTGCTATGAAAATATTTTAGAATTTTCACAGTGTTCGGGCTTCTAAAAATACACTCACACAGGCAAACACACATTTTGGTCTCACATAAAAAGCTTTTTGATTTTCATAACCTTGGAATAGCCTTTAACTAAGTACACCCCCACTGCTACCATAGCGATAAAGAGAGTGACAGACAGTACCAATGATGACACCAGCAAAGATGTTGCTGCTCAACAATCTGGGACAAGTTAAAAGGTCATTTCCAAATAATTTAAAGTGCACTATTCTGCAGTGAGAATGATTATACACAAGAGGAAATTATTTAAGACAATGGACATCCCAGCAAATTCACCTCAAAGTCCGACTGTGCAGTGCTCAGAGAAACTGCAGCAAACCCAAGAGCTCCGTCTCAGATTCACACACAGGCCTCAGATAGCATGTTACAGTTCATGAGAGTAAAATTAGAAAAATACTGACCAAGTATGGCTCCTTTGAAGGGTTTCCAGGAGAAAGTCTCTTCTCAGAAACATAAAAAAAAAAGAAAAAAACGTGACAGCACAGCTCAGGTTTGTAAAGCTGCACCTGAGCAAAGCACAAGACCTCTGGAACAATGCGCTTTGGACAGATGAGGCCAGAGCGGAGATGTTTGGCCATAATGCACGATGCCATGTTTGGCGATAACCAGACAGCATATCGGCACAAACAACTGACCAACTGTCAGCACGGTGTTGGGTGTGATGATTTGCTTTTGTTTTGCAGCCACAGGACCCGGGCACCTCGCAGTCATTGAGTCAATCATGAACTCAGTATTCTGGAGTCATCCGACAGCTAAAGCTTGGCCCAAAACGAGTCATGCAACGGAACAATGATCCCAGCAGCAAATCTATAACAGAATCACTGAAAAAGAGAAGGATCAAAGTCCGGACCTCGTCTGCCTGAAGTTCTGTGGTGGGACCTTAAGAGAACTGAATGGACTGAAGCAACGCTCTAAAGGAGAGTGGGCCAAAAGTCCTTCACAGTGATGGGAGAGACTCATAAAATCATAGTTATTGCTGCTAAAGGTGGGCTGCTTTGCTTTTACCGTGACCATACACTACATGGACAACAGTGCTGGACCTCTTAAGGCCTTTAAGGCTTTTAATTCATAAAATCAAGCACCTAATGCTGTTACAAACATTTGCGAAAGAATGGGTTCACTGAATGCCGTACTGTAAACGAACTGCAGCAAGTCAGCTGGTGAAATGTCTTCCCTCCTATCAGTGTTGTTATTAAGAGGTTTAAGTGTTTAAGAGGCACAGTAACACAGCCATAAAGTGGCAGAGCACAGTTACATCACCAGTGCGGAGGCGCAGAGTGCGTGAAAGTCACCAACGCTGTGCTGACTGCAGGGATGCAGACATGAACATCAGCACGGAGACTGTGCAGCTCCGGTGGGTGTAGGTGGTCCTTTTGTATAGCGGGCTCAAAAGGATTTTATTAACACTCATAAATGCATCACATAGTTCAGACTTTATTGTGCAGTAGAAACTGAAACTAATGAAGAGTCATTAATGGACAAATAATATTTATTACATTTCTTTTACCAACCCCCATTTATTATTATTACTCATCATAGGGGACCCCATTGTTTATGACAAGCATATTGATAAAAATTTAGAAAATTTCTGCTACTTTTATTTATTTACTTTTTAAATACATTTAATGTGAATCTTAGAGGAAAAACCACAAGTTTACTGCACAGCCAGCCAGTGACTCTAAAATACGCACAAAGAAACCTTCAAACTGGAAGAACCTCACGTGTCAGTCCTTAGTATTAAAAATGTTTTTGAAGTATTTGAAGTATTTTTATACATGAAATAAACTGCTTCACCACGAGGACTCACTAACATAAGAGCACAGCTGAAGGTCTGTCTCTGATATTAAGCACCCAGTGAAGAAGTCCTCTTCATGCATTTAGAATAATGAATTTTACTGGATTGGACCCTTTCGTGCCTTCAGAGATGTGGCGTAGATTATAATAGAAGATTAATTGCCCACCTCCCATTTAAAGCATAATTAGGGATAATAGTCTTTTGAATTCCATAAGTCAAACTTTTGGGTTAATATCTCAAAATTTTCGGCTTTCCAACGCAAACAGCTAAAAAAAAATTGCTCAAAACTGAAAAAATTACTTTCCAAATAGTGAGCTAGAAATTTTGCTGAAATTATTTTGTTGTTGCCCTTTCATAGGAAGCTGAAACGAGGGCCCACTTTGTGAGGAGAGGTTGCTGCGCGTCCACCTGGTGCTCCCCGAAACGCGATCCTCGCTCCCGCGGGCCCCGCGCAGTGCACGCATTACAGTTGGTAAAGCGGCAGGTGTGTGACAGGTGAGGAAGGTGTGACAGGTGAGGAAGGCGGCGCATCGGGGGAGCCGGACGGCAAGCTAGAGACGGCGTTACTGCATGAATCCACCGGCACGGGCACGGCTGTGCGACAGCAACAAGCAGGTGAGTGGATGTGACTGCCTGTCGGGAAGGTTCCTTAGTTACAGAGTGGATGGGATGGCTCATAGTGTGAGCTCATTCGTTTAATTTGGCAACATATGAGTTTATGACTGACATCCCAAACACAGCCAGCTCGTAATTGCTTAAAGGTTCCGCATACACACATGCAGTGAACTTATATTTCACTGTACAATTAAAAAAAAACTTAAAGGTACAGTCAGTGTTAATTGATCTAATAGAGGTTAATTAATAGAAATAAATGATTGGTGTGTAATCACATCTTCCAACAAACTGAAGCATCTTCATAAACTGGTTGTGCAGTTGCCTTGTGTGCTTTAATTACCGTGCAGTCGTGTTTGCATGGTGCCAGCGGACAGAAACAAATATGCAAAGAAAATTGACCGAGTCTCAGAGTCCAGCAGCGTTAGATCCACATCAACATCAGCGTCACTAAAAGTTGAAGACGTGCTATTATTCACATGTGTTAAAATCCAGTGTGTACAAAAATGTAT
Source organism: Bujurquina vittata (assembly GCA_015106715.1). NCBI lineage: Eukaryota > Metazoa > Chordata > Actinopteri > Cichliformes > Cichlidae > Bujurquina > Bujurquina vittata. The sequence goes on along the minus strand of VUQK01043197.1, from coordinate 12,031 downwards.
TTCTTACACAAACAGTGGAAACGTTATGGCGTATTATGGGGTACAGTGTAAATTAGATGTTTTTGATCTCTCTTTGAAGGGATACACAACTCAGCTGACTGCAATCTGCAATCTAGTGGCACACTGTAACTTTAAAACAATAAAGATTCATGTGATTGAAAGGTGCTCGGGCCCGCTGAGCTGTCAAAGTGTGCAGATGTGTTAGGTTAACTAAACAAAGAAGTGACAGACTCTGGAGTGGTACAACCATCCAAAGGAAACCAAAAATCAAAGCCAGACGGCCTAAATCTTCTTTACTAGTCATGTTTGAGTCATTCTGAAACAACAGATAACCGTTTTGTTCCACTTTCAAAACCCATCAGAACATCCATGGAGCTGTGCAGTCGCCGCATGCCTGAAAGTGGAGGCTCTCTGTGCCAGGTGAAACAACTTCCCTGCCCAAACGTCCCCCTTTGCCGCCTGCAGACCAGTGCGCACCACGCGCACAATGGCTTCCACCTCACTCAGCAGCCGTGGGTCAGCCACGCGTCCCCGGCGCTCGCCTCCGGCCCGTCTGTGGTGGTGAGACACAGGGTGAACGTGGCACCCAGCAGCAACCCTGAATGGGCGGTCTCCAGACTGGGAGAGGAACTGGACTGGTGTGTCCCAAAAGGGAAGGTGGTGGTGACGGGAGGAGGGGGGTACTTTGGCTTCAGGCTTGGGAAACAGCTGGCAAGTGAGGGCTTTTCAGTGATCTTTCTCGACTTGAATAAGCCTCCGTGTGACATTCCCAAAGGTGCACTATTCTGTCAGGTATGGCTACCCTGTGTTTTGCACATTATCTGCTACAGCTATTATTATTTCTTCCACCTTATCCACTTCCCCACACATTCCCATGTTGACAATGGGCAGTTTTGGGGGCTTTCTTTCCTTTTATTTTAAAGCATTTTACTTGGTAACATATTATAACATGTTTAAAATAGAGATAATTTGGGAACTGTAAATCCATCCGGTACTATGTAGTTGGTAAGAAAGGAGCTGATTTTTTTACGTTTAATTTACTTGTAAAGATCTGATCCCCAATTATTCACCAGTCGTTTAAATTTCTAATTTCTAATCTTCTTTTGAATTATTTTGAGCCATCTCAAAACTTCAGAGTGATACTGATACGTTCGCTGCCGCTTGCTGCATGTTGTGTCACCTACAGCGCTGGTTTGGGTGCTAAATTACATGAAATATATGGTTTGTTTCCTCACAACTGACATGACTCTGTGCGGAGATGTGAAAACGAATTCTAGCATTTCCTCATGGCTGGAATGCATCTGGGCTGGAAATAGACACAGGTGAGTGATCTGTCTCAGAGCGCCAGCTGCTGCCTGGGTCAGAGAGGGCGGAGGCATGATTCGGGTTTCACCTGGGTTCCTCTTGGCAACACTTACCTTAATTATAAGTGTCCTTTCAGGGGTTAGATATTGATCATTTTGCGTGCCAACCCTGAGGACTCAGTGTTAATGTTTTGCTCCTGTATGCTAAAAAGTTCAAGAAAAAACTTTGTTACAAGCAAATCAAAAGTACACTGATTATAGTTCCCGCCTTCCTCCTCCCAGAGGAATTTATTAAGCATCCTTTATATTCACAGAGTTGCAGTTGATCATCTGATTATCTGTGTTATCTTCTTTGTTACAGAGTGACATTCTGGATTATTCTTCCCTCTATAAAGTATGTGAGGGGGTTGACTGTATGTTCCACACGGCGGCTTACGGCATGTCTGGCCCGGAGCAGGTGACTTCATGGCTCCTTCTGCATTTTTTCCCAACAGCCAGTCATTCACAAAAAAAAAAGCCACATTTCATTCATTAAAGCCGCTGTGGAGGACCAGCCCCGTGCGGCACTTCCGGTTTTCAGTTAAAAGCATGAACTGCTCTTATAATGCAAACAATAGGAGTCACTTAGTGCTGCTAACAGCAGGAAAATAGCAAATATATGTGTTTTTTTTTTGTGATATTTTTTAACTTTGGCACAGAAAACAAACTGCGGAGCTTTACTGTCATAGTTACAATAGTGGAGGGGTGTCAAACTCAATCATAGGACGGGCCAAAATTGAGTCACGGGCCGAACAGTCGGAAAAAAGTGCGCCGTGTGTCCAGCTTGTCAGCAAAGAGCGCAGCTGCAAACACAGTGTTGGAGACCTGGTCGGATTTTTCTTTTCTTTTTGGGGCAATCACACGCGTAAAAACTTGACCCCGTCCCTGAAACTGCACGGACTTATTAAGATGCTTCATTATGTCTCAGAGAAAAGTCGACTCACCCCGACCATCTCTCATCCCGGAGCCCTGCTCTGTCTTCTCCTTTACTTTTCACGAAGCTGAGAAGTTACTTGCTCCAAAACTGCCGGCGGCTTAAACTTTTGCCTCTTATAAAGTTCAGTGTCTGTATTATGTTGCTCATGCCACGTTCCGTCTTCAGGACTTTGCTGCGCAGCGTTTCCTGCTGTGTGACGCAGTGATGCACTGTCAGCTCAGCCGTGCAGGTCTCCCTCTGCATCTTCTCCCTTATCTATCCCACCAATCCACTCTTTTCCCTGCACGTCGCAGGTGAGGAAAAGAGACGGACGGTTTGCTTCTGGTGTCAGCGATCAGGTCCTTTGCCTTGCCTGTTTGGTGTGCATCCGTTAAGGGTCCCCAGGCTATTTACTCCACACACGCTACCCTAGCCTACCTTGGAATAAGAGTGAGAGACATATTAACAAGGTCTGTGTCAGGTGTTGAGGAAGCATCCTTAGTAAGTGGGCTACTGAAAAAAAATGATACGGCATAAGTGGACAAGGGATGAGAACAGAGAACTGCTGAAATGCTACTACACATGTAACCCCAGTCTAGATCTAGACTAACATCGACACAGCTTTGTAGCTCAATGTTCCAATATCTGCAGGAGGAGATTACAGCTGGATACTGATGAGGTAGCCTTGCACTCCATTAGTGTCTGGCAGCACAAATTAACCAGCTGCTAATGGTTAAGATCACTAAGGACTTCCAGAAGGGACAACAAGGACCCTAAAAGGCTTCATCAGGAACTCAATGGAGATGTGGGAAAACAACAAGCCGATTGCACCAGCGCCCATCAGTTTTACCAAGGAGATGCTCTATCCCTACTGCTGTTCTGCATAGGCCTACACACCACTGGGATCTGTAGCAATGACATTTAATGCTATTAGTTTCGCAATTGTTATCAAAGTATGTTTTTTTAATTTTCACGAGAACCCCAGTGGGATGTATGTAAAGTCATTAGTCTGGAAATAAGGGCCGTCTTATCTGTAGAAGAGGGTTTAATGCAGAGAAGTAACGGTGTTCCTCTTGTCTGGTTTTTAGCTGAGAAAGAAGCAGGTGGAGTCCGTTAACATTGGTGGAACCAATAATGTGATCAATGGTAAGAAAACGTCACATAAACTGTTAGAAAACAGTTTTTGACCATCATTTGAACAGATATACGAGCAGATATTTATTGGCGAGAGGATGCATGACACTTTAAATTGAGATGCGAAGAATTACCAGTCAGTCTGCAATTCGTATATATGAAGTATAAGAATTGGCTTCTCTTAGTAGGGAAATTTTTAGGTTTTACGGGCAAATGCATACGTGCATAAAACCCTCTGACCCTCTGCATTTTACTGTGATCCTCTCTCATCCAGTGTGTAAGGAGAGGAGCATCCCCCGACTGGTGTACACCAGCACCATCAACGTGGTGTTTGCAGGGAAACCAATTGTAGATGGTGATGAGGCTTCGGTGCCGTATGTGCCCCTTAATGCTGTGAGTGCTACTAAAATAACTGCCTTCTCACCAACCTATGGTAACAAACTGCTTCACTCGTGTTCCAATGAAATCTTTGTCGCACAATAATAGACTTTTGATTCTACCAAATATGTGTTTGCCAGCAAAAACACATTTTTTTTTTTTTTGTGCGCTTTAGGGGAAATAATAGGGCAATATTTTTGTCTCTGTTGCAGCATATTGACCACTACTCCAGAACGAAAGCAATTGCGGAACAGATGGTCATCGCAGCCAACGCATGCCCCCTGAAAGGTTGGGAAATTGATCAGTGTGTGTACCAACAGCCTAATCACTGAACTACATGGAAAAGGGCACATTGGGAGAAAATTGCAAGCCAGCTTTCCCTTTTTGTGTGAAAAACGTGTGTTTGAAAGAGTGAGAGAAAATAGACAGAGGCAACAGTTTCCATGGAGACTCAGTGTGCAATCCAATAATACAACAGTGATTCTGTTTCAAATTCAGAGCTGGCCAGAACAGTCTCATTATAGTGCAGCAGTCAGCTGACATTGATGTCTTAATCACACACATATACAGTATATATATTCGTATACGTAATGGCTGATTTTCTCATACCTTATTGTTGCTGTGCTTTAAACTTTATGCTACTAATTATGAAGCCCCTCGTTCCCTCTTTCAGTGCAACCCTGCACGCAAACAGTGACCGCCCTATCACCTTATACATGCAATTAAGCTTAAAAGCATGCTGCTGTCTCATCACATACTGCAGCTTGGCTGTGTGTTTGCTACAGGAGCATTTTGTTTGTCCCCATGATGGTACAAAAGACAGTAAGTATATTTGATCTACATTAAAAGGGGACCTCTTATGCTCGTTTTGAGCTCCACGTTTTCATTCTTTGACTCTACCAATTCAAAATAACCGTGTGTATCCTCTTCTGGGTGTTTGAGAACAACTGTTTTGGCTTCTCTCCCGCTAAGGCCACCACCTCTTTAAACCAACTTTCTGGCGATTGCAAATGGATGCTGCAGTGATGCGCAGCAGGTGAGGGGAGACTGCTGTGCTCACAGCCAAAGCTCTTTATACGAGACGACCACAAGAATTTTGTATTATGCAGATCCAAAAGTTAAAAAATAAGCACAAAAATACTGTTTGTAACTGAGCCTTTCGAGCACTCCGGAGCCTGAGCTTTTGGCGCACACCGTGTAAACCTCTTTATAAGCATCCACTACTGTACCAGTATAGATATGAGGGAAAAGGCAGTAAGAAAAACAGGACTCGTGTAGCGACTCCACAAATAAACGTCGCTGAGAAACTGAGACTCAATTTGCAAACTTGTGAGGCGTTCTTTAAGAACAATGGTTTGCTGAGATCAGAAAATAATTTCAAATCTTTTCAGCAGTCACAAAAAAAGGTGACACCCAACAAAAAATACACAAACAAATTAGAAATCACCTCCATGAATTGCCATCTTATCGTGGTGGAGGGGTTTGTGTGTTCCACTGATCCCAGGAACTATGCTGTCTGGGAGCTTTGCCCCCTGGTAGGGTCCCCCATGGCAAATTGGTCCTGGGTGGTCTCAAAGAGCGATTCCTACAAGCCCTGTGGAAAACACACCAAGGGAACTGTTTACCTTGCCTGGGGTAGGGTTATCGCAGCCCCATGTGTATCAATGGGTCCACCAGGGCTTCCGCTCCCGGTGGACCGATGCCCGGCAATCAAGACTGGCTATTGGGACATGTAATGTCACCTCTCTGGTGGGGAAGAAGCCTGAGTTAGCTGACTCACGGATTTCATCCCGGTTGCTGAACACTGGGGCAGCTCTTTATCCTCTTGAGGATATTCAAGTCCATGTGGGAGTTCGCCCATCCAGTCTACATGTGTTATGTGAACTTGGAAAAAGCATTCGACCGTGTCCCTCAGGGTATCCTGTGTGGGGTGTCTGACCCGTTGTTATGGACCATTCAATCCCTGTAAAAATGCAGCAAGATCTTGGTTTGTGTTGTTGGCTGGCACGTGAATTAAAAGTTAAAAAAAAAAGTTCAACTCATTGTCATTGTGCACACAAGGCACACGACGAAATGAGGGTTAGCACCTTCACATCTGAGGCCATGAAAAGGTGGGAGTGGAACCAGCTGCTGCCCAGGAGGAATTTAAGTATCTCGGGTTCTTGCTCATGATTGACAGATGAATCGGGGCTGCACTGGTCTGTCATGGTAAAGAGGCCTCTCCTTCAGAGATGGGGTGAGGAGTGCAGAGTAGAGCCGCTGCTCCTCCTCCTTCCACAAATAAGTGGAATAAAATGGATGGATGGATGGATTTTAGAAATCACAATTAACAGCATAAAAATCAATATCATCTTAAATCCATACATGGCTCCCACAGAGTCCTTTAAGTAAAGCTGCTCTGCAGCTCCCGCTTTAAGTGGGAAACATTCTATTTTTACTTCACATGACTGAGTTGCTAAGTCTTTGTGTAAGGTTTACTTAAGACTATATGAAAAGCTTATTTCGTATCCATTCATGCTCTTGTTTCTCCGTGCTCTACTTTTATCCATTTTCTTTTCTGTTCTCCTGTCACAGCTGACGGCTGCTTCTCTGTAAGTGAGGTTCTGCCGGAGGTTTATTCCTTTTCAAAGGAGACTCTTGCCAAGTCCTTGCTTAAATTTGAGAGAAAGTAGGGTCCTTATAACACAAAGTCCCTTGAATTGGCACAGTATAAATACACTGAATCATATAAGCATAAAACAAATACTAAATAATAAAGTACAAACGTTTCCTTCGATTTTAATAAAGAAAGCCATTAAAATGTATATAAAGTGACATTTTGAGCTTCTCTTATAAAGGCGGAGGCTTGCTGCACACTTGTGTCCTGCGGCCATGCGGCATCTACGGATCGGAGGAGAGAAGACACCTTCACAGAGTGATGGTAAGGAACTAAAGCGAACATATCTTATGATAATGATAAAATTCTCCTGTGTTGGTACTGGAAAACATGTTTAGCTGGCGGTGTCTGAAGCTTTGCTGGCAGAATTATTCCTGTCTGAAGAGTCTGCATTATTGATGGCGCTCTCCTAGCATCCAGTTACAGGTGCCTTTTCTTCCAGTCTTTCCTTTACGAAGCAGCAGTCAGTGCAGTCGGGTGAAGGGCTGCATGCGTTAGATTGTGTTCTGGGTTTACTGTCGGCCAAGTGGCCAGAAAGGTTGGCTTTTAATATTCTGTAGGTCACCTTTGTACCTACTAGTCTGGAGCTATCGTAGTGTGGTCTGCAGTGGTCAGTATCAGTAGTGAACCACCGACGCGGTCATAGGCAGCCAAGGCTCATTGATGCACGTGGGGACTGAAGGCGTGTGGTCAAATCTAACGGGGTGGTCAGGTTAGCATTATCTCCTCACAGCAAGTCCTGTTCAAATTCAGTTCAAATCCACCAGAATTTGCATGCTGTCTCTGTGCGTGCATGTGTTCACTTTAGGTACTCTGGCTTCTTCCCGTAGTCCAAGTTAATGTAAAATGCCCATAAGTGTGAATAACTGTCTTTCTCTATGTGTTAGCCCTGTGATAGCCTGGGGACCTATCCAGGGTGTACCCTGCCTTCTGCTTAATGACAGCTTAATGACAGCTTAATGGCATTATCTATCAAAGTATGCCTTAAAAATAGTTCCAAAAGAACTAGCTTGCCAAAATCCTTTGCTCTGGGAGTTGCAAAAATATTGTTTCACAATTTATGCCAAGACTGCAGCAGAAAATCCAAGAACGGCTTTTTAAGTGTTCTACAAACACAAGCTAAACTCTCATCCCTCGTATCCGCCTCTCTGCTCAGATGAATGTGGAGCGTCGGTTGTTCAGCTTCCGGTTTGGTGACCCCCAGGCCCAGATGAACTGGGTACACGTGGATAACCTGGTGCTGGCCCACAAGCTGGCGGCTGAGGCTCTCACACCGAAGGAGAGCTGCGTCGCTGTGAGTCGCTGTGAGACAGAACAAATAGTTACACTTCCAGCTTTCAAACCACAACACAGAGAAAACCTCTTCTACTCCAGCCACATTAATGAACTGTTCTTTTGCAGAGCGGACAGGCCTATTTTATTAACGATGGAGTTGCAGTCAATCTGTTTGAGTGGTTGGCACCTCTGGTGAGTCGGTGTCTCTTTCTGCCTACAAATTCAACCAAGAAGCCAAAACCGACAATTTAGAATTCTTGTCAGTGAAGCTCAAATTGTAGATTATTCCTCTGCGACACTGGGCTCCATTGTTGCTCAGACTTGTTAAAAACACACACACACACTATTGTGCTCTTTCACCACAGTCAATTGTGCAGCTCGCACCCACCTAAGTAGCATTTTGTAACCATTACCGAGCTGTTTCAGGTCACAGCACTGTGCATGGTGACCTGCTGTATTTAAAGAGTTACGCCTTCAGTCGGGACGAATGGGGCTGAGTGTCACAGACGGGGTAGAGAAATTAAGAAAGTGCTGACACTAAGCACATTTTCAGTCTCAGTCTTTTGGTAGTCTTTTTTGATAATAACATGAATAGTGAACTGTTACAGCTTTATTTATGGTTTTAAAATAGTTGAGTAAAATTCACTCCCCTCTGTCTCAAATTCAATTTCCTGCTGCAGTTTGAGAAGCTGGGCTGCCGCCAGCCGTTGATAAATCTGCCGGTATCACTCGTCTATTCAGCAGGTAGCTCTCTTTCACTTTCACCATATTTGATTCCAACTTTGGTGAGTTGCTGCTAACACTGTGTGTTTCCCCCCCCCCCCCCCCCCCCCCCTTCTTCCTCGCCCCCGTTTCGCTCTCTCCCCATGTTTTGCCTCCC
>VUQK01043196.1:18413-35764 GCA_015106715.1 Bujurquina vittata | reverse complement strand
GATGAGTGAGTTTGTTGTGGATGACCTTGACTGGCCTGCACAGAGTCCTGACCTCAACCTGAGCAATTTTGGGATGAATTAAGACCACAGACTGTGAGCCAGGCCTAGGCCTGTTGCGATAAAGAATAAATTTAATCGCATGATAACTTAAAATTAGGTAGACAATTTTTATTTATCGGCTTTATCGTTTCTAACTCTGGCGCTCTCCACTGTCCCCTCCACTTCTCATTTCCTTAGCGTAACGGGGAGTGAACTATGGCATCAGGTAGCGGGCTGAGGCGCATTGTCTTGTACGTCTGCAGCATTAGAGCCCCGTGAGGAGTTAACAGTCAGTCACATGGGCCTAGAGACCAGTCAGCAACCACCTGTTACTAGGCAAAAATGTGTATTCTCGTCTGGTCCTGCAATTTAAGACAGCACCACCAAATGGAAAAAAGCAGCAAAAGCATTTTTCTTTGTGTTTTATTCAACTTCTGTTGTGTTTTTTTCCCTGCATTTTTCAGGTTTTACTACCACTCGATAAGTAGTTTGCAAGTGCTTTCACTCAAACATGAAAAACTACAGGCAACTGTGGCAATCTCAACCCGTGCAATCACTGAGAGGCGTTTGGTGCAGCACCGTCTTTGCAGCTATTTCACTTGCAAACAAACATTTGTCTCAGGGCAAAAATACGTGTGAAATACTCAAAAATAAATCCATTTGTTTATGTTTATGGACATGAATTGTCAAGTTTTGTGTGTGCGTTTGTATTTGTGAGGCAGGTAGGAAGCATGTTTCATGTCTGCAGGACGTATGTTATCCAGACTGTTCAACTAAGAAAACTGAACTTTAAAAAAAATTAATTAATTAAAAATTAGCTTTTGTATGACCTTTTTTTTTTTTGACTAACCATGCCTCAACAAAAATGTAGAAGAGTTACAAGTTTGTTTGCGGAACTTTAGGTGATCAAATGTTCAAATGGCAACATAATACACTTGCTATGCTCGTTATCCTCTGCTGCAATAAAAACCTGTCTGAACAGCACATCTTCTGTTTCTATCCAGATACAGATAACAGCAGCACAAAAACACAAAACAAGGTGCGGTCAATCATTTTCCACAAGCAGAGTCGAGCAGTTGTTTGAATCAGCCATTTAGATAGTGGTGTGTGGCTAGGCACGGTTACATGAGAAATCTTAAAACTCATCATGTTTGTTTATTAAATCTGTAAAAAGAAGAACTAGCTTGCCCCATCTGTAGACCTATCTCACGTCCCTACTGGAAACATGATATAGGAGCTGGATATCTTTAGCTTAGATTGAAAACTGGAAACACGGGGAAACAGCTAGCACATGGCAAGGTTATTAAAGGCAAGGGTTTATACATTTGCTTGGCACTGACTTGGGAAGCAAAAGGTCGCTTCCAGCTGGAGACACAAATGCCCACTGTGGATATGTAAGGAAGGGCATAAAACTGTGCCAAATCAAACATGCAGCACTACCTGCTCTGGGAGCCCATTGTGACAAGGGAGTAGCTGAAAGTGGCAAAAAAAAAGAAAAAAGAAATAAGGTTATTCAAACTAAAATAGAAACTACAAATCAAAATATATCTTAGTTAATGGGAAATAATTAAAAACTAGATATTAATTAAATTAAACAATATTGTGCATTTACAAAACAAACTAAACTAAACTTGTCAATTTGGCTAAAAGTTTCCACACGACCAGCCTGAGGTGGATTTGGTGGCGATGATTATCAAAACTAGGGATATTTACACCACTCTGAGCCAGTAATTTGTACAGTAATAACTGCTCTGAAGTTCTAGTAAGTAAGTAAGTAAGAATAACTAAAAACTGAAACAAGTAAAACAGAAACTTAATTCAACTGAATAGAAAATTTTCTAAACGGAAAAAAAAATAATTAAGTTAAGTTTATTTATATACAGTTCCATGTCACACTTACGTATTTCAGATAAAACTAATTGTAATATTAGACAAAGATAGCCCGAGTAAATGCAAAAATCAGTTTTCAAACGATGATTAACTAAAAATAAGCTATCCAAACCTTCGTCCCCATTTGTCAAATTATGAATTAACTGTGATTAACCACATTGTTTAGAAAGCTAAAATGAATTTCAGCAGCTATTAGATATCACAAGAATCAAGAAATCCTTTAAATAGAACCTTTCTGAAAAAATTAAATAGGCTAAAAGAGCTCAAAAAGCAACACATCATGCCATGACCTCAACAAACTCAAGAACAACTGAGAAACAGACTCACTGAGATCTATCACTCTGGAAAGAGTTACAAAGCCATTACTACGGTAAGGCTTTGGGACTCCAGCGAACCACAATGAGAGCCATTCCCACAAATGGAGAAAACTTGGAACAGCGGTGAACCTTCCCAGGAGTGGCCAGCCTACCAAATATAGATATAGACATAGACGACTCATCCAGGAGGTCAAAACCCAGAACCTCTAAAGAACTGCTTGATTAAGGTCAGAGTTCATGAAAAAATGACATCCATGGGAGAGTTCCATCTGAAAACCACTGCTGACCACAAAGCCTCATCTCACATTTGCCAAAAAACATTTTTATGATCCCCGAGATCTTTGGAACATTCTGTGGACAGACAAGACAAAAGCTGAACTTTTTGGAAGGTTTGAGTCCTGTCACGTCTGTTATAAAACTAACGCAACATTTCATAAAAAGAACATCCGCTCAACCGTCAAACACGGTGGTGATAGAATGTCCAGCCATCAATTTGTGTCCTGAAGGTCAAGCAGCAGGGCAATGATCTAAAACACACAAGCATGTCCATCTATGAATGGCTTTAAAAAAAAATTAAAAATAAAATAAAATAAATAAAAAAGGAGGTTTTGGAGTGGCCTAGTCAAAGTTCTGGCTTAAATCTTATTGAGATGCTTTGGCATGACCTTAAACAGGCTGTTGATGCTTCAAAATGCCCTCCAATGTGGCTGAATTAAAATCATTTTAAACAGCACTGTATGTCATCCTCCTTACAAGTCCTTATTGGCATATTTCAAATAGGCGTCATTTTTCACAGGTATATCCGTTATGACTTTCACAAAGCTGGAGATCGTCCTCAGTAACTCCTACTTTAAGCATTTTGCAACATGCACAGAGTAGCAACCGAGACATTATGGCTGTTCCATACTGAGAAAGATACAGTGCAGAGGATTCATCAGACATCAAGCAGGCAAAGGTAATGGGCAGGGAAATAGTTAAGAAATCTCAATATTAGAATTCATTAATTTTAGCAAACAAACATGCTAATGTTTCTGAATCGTGGCCTTCATCAAAACATGAAATGAAACAGAAGTCATAATATGGAACATGGTTGGTTTTAAAATGTTTTCAGCCAAATTTGTTATACTTGTAGTTGATGATTTTCTCCAGATTTTAACCCAGGTCACTGAGTAAAAGTCTTCCACAGAAGTTTCATATTCAATGTAACTATGAAAGTTTAATAACTCTAATCCACCAGCACCTATTAGCCTCTTTTTGGATGTTTTTTTTAAAAAATTGTGTTTTCTTTACAGATTTAAAAACCGCAAAAACAGATTTCATGTGTTCATTGATGAGATGTTTTACCCTCACAGGCGACCTCATACGCAGGTCAGGTTTAATCATGTAACATAAGTGAAAGCACCTGTGTGGGTGTGTAGAAGCTTTAGCAATAAAACCAGTTACACAACACACATGATCATAAAGACACGGAGAGACTCACACCTTTACGTTTTATAGATTTCACTAAAAATGCTTATTCAGCTTTGTGTTTGAAATACTTCTTACTTCAAACTAAAAATAGCCTGCATGGGAATGTTGTTCATTCATCTATAAAGAGCTCCTGAGTTGGCAGCACCTAAACTCTCTCTGCATCAGCCTAACAAACCAAATCAAACACCTGTGCACAATCTGCACTGAATGGCAATTTGGAAAGGCTGAACCTATGACAAATTCCTCCAAACAAGTGCAGCAAAAGAAAAGGAAAAGCTGCACAGTTTTTAATCTGAGCACTGAGGATGTTCATCACTGGGGTCCCGTTTTATCACACAGGCATGAAAACGCACGAGCATGTGTGCTGAGCAATTCACATTTTTACGCTAAAGTGACCCTCCTCTGTAGTTTAACTATAAGAGGCTGCAGAGAAACAGGGCTGCTAGCAAGTAAATATGGATGTAAATAATACAGGATTCCAAATATTGAAGATATTAGTTTAACAAATGTTTAAAGAGCAAAAAAAAAATAAAAAAAAGCAACATATTCAACATGTTTTAAGAGTTCAAGAATACAAATACATGCAGTTTAGTGAGAAAGGTGAATCCTCACATTAACCTCCACTGAGTGCATTTCAATCGTATATAAAATGTTGCATAACATTTCCCACTGAATTAAAGTGATCAAAGAAATAAAGCTTTATAAAGGACAAAGGCAGCATTTCCTGTGGCGGCATCACCGTTCATCCATCTGTGCTGCTCGTCTCAAGTCACTGATTCAATTCTGTTTCCTTCCTTCCCTGCCGCCACCTTTGTTGTCTTTATCAATTGTTTCCGAGTTCCTCTCCCTCTGACTCAGCTTATTCTAGTTTAGCACTTACAAAGGAGAAGAGGAGGGGCAGGATGGAGGAGTGCAGTGCTGCTCAGACATTTCATGTAATAGGCTATTAACAGGGTAGGCAAAGGTTACCTCATTGTAGTCCAACAAATGATGTGCAGTTAAACAAGCTCTCTTTGAATGTCCAAAAAAAAGACATCTTCTTATGATTCTAATTCTCTTTGCATTATGCGTGGAAATGCGCTTACTTTCACTATTAAACATAGCTGCACATGACCACATTAATTCCTCAAGCATGATGGTTCCCCACTATCCTTCCAATAAGTTAATAATGCATTGAACAATTCTAGTTTTTAACCCCGTTTAAGTATTTACTCCTTAGTTGTTTTCTTTGCTTGATGCAGGCCAATAATTTGACCTTTCTGAAACAAAGGCACCTCTTTTTCACAACCACAGGATTTGTCACGGGATCTATGGCTGTTTAAGAAATGAAAAGCTACTCACTGCATCAATTTGGGTTAAATAAACTATTCCTAACTTAAACATATTAATGACTGCAGTAATTATCCAAGGGAAGGCCAATACCCATTTGCTTGGTTAAATCCAGATGGGGGTATTGTTTTTTTGTATGCAACAAGTCCTTCTAAAAGCAAATTTTTGGCAATCTGCAGCCATCTTTTCACTGACACTGACACTTCAGTGGTCAGTGGGACGGGTAAAGAATGCATTAAGAATCACAAGTCAAATTTAATATTTAAAAAATTAACTTTACTTCTGTTTGTTCTTGTAGAATTCTACAGTTTAATTCAGGATACTTTGAGTGGCATGTCTCTATTTTATAATGCTGATATACAGAGATGCACACCACCAGCACCCCCTTCTTAATTTAGCATGCCCACACCTTGGGAGAGGTCTGTGCTTTGTGTGCAGACATTTTTATAGGTTTTGTCTTAAGTGATAAACATTTCAGATCATTTGACCAACCAGTACAGGACACAAAGAACCTGCAGACTACCGGAGTTGTTGCATGGTAATCTGAACCCGTTATCAGCTCCATGTCAGCTCCCTGAAAGAATAAGGAGTAAAGTGACACCCTGTTTTCACCACTGCGTGTGACATTTTAACGGGAAGTCCAGCAGATAAAAATCCAGACAGTGCGTTTCACCTTTTTAACCTTTGTTTCCAACTGAATTCCCCAATTTTAAGTAGTGCGGAAACTCTGTGTTGCACTATGCGTCAGCAGAGACATTATGAGTCCCATTACAACAGTATAATCACTAAATCCACCCAGTTACACTGAACTATTGTTCTGGTCCAGCTCGCTGTTTGGATCAGCTCATTGAGCACAGAAAATTAACAGCCATTAGCACACGTCTCGTGTCGGAGCAAACCACAGCAAAGAATGGGGTTTAACGGGCTTGATATATAATCATTAACTACAAACTGTTCTTCAAACAATGTGTAACTAAGTATAACAGTGTAGCGGGCGTCTGTTTGCAAGCTTTGTAGTCATTTGTTTGGTGAGAAACCTCCAAGATTCATTGCATTTTTCCAGCAACTTGTTCTTGACAAAGATTCTCATAGAAGCACCTGAATCAATATAAGAGATTACAGGCTCAAAAATATTCAGTTGATAAAAACCTACTACACCAGCAATGCGCGCGCACACACACACACACACACACAGAGTTGTGTGTGTTGGAAGAGAACAAAAGGAAATATTTCACCCATCAGCCAAAGTAAAAAAACAACACCGCGGCCTCAGGCTGCAAATAAAAGAGGGATGAAACAAAAGAGGAGCCCATTTCCAACCTTCCCTCCACTTATTACTCCTAAACAGGCTGCTCTGTCATGGTCCTAACACAATCCACACTGGACACTAGAGCTACATAGAGAAATGTAGGATTTTATTTTATTTTTTTCCTTTCTGGCTTTTGCTTCAGGGGATATTTCAGAAGATAAAAAGAGCAGAGCAGGGATAACCTGTTCAGGTCAAGGCAGGGTTGAGGCATTATGGTTCACGGTAGTGAGCAATGTGTCCAAAGATAAACATAAACACATGTGAAACAACAGGTGAAAGAGGGATGAGCTAATATGTGTATGTTTGTGTGTGTGTGAAGAGGGCGTGTTTCTGTTACATGTGGGAGTCTGGGATGATAGGGGAAGGGAAAGGAAGGGCGGGTTTGTGGGTTTTCCACTTAAAAATAAGGGCGTCACCTGAGAATAAAACCAAACCCAACCGACACCGGCGGTGACAATAGAGGGGTGCAACTGGAATTCAAAATGTGTTGATGCATGTATGCGGGCTTTCAAGAAAAGCTGAATACTGATTATATATTTGGTTTTAAAATTTAGAAAAAGAAAAATAATCTATGGAAGACCACAACCGCCAAAAAAAATAATGACTCTGTCAGTAAATGAATATGGAATATGAATATAATAAATTAATTTGTAAAATGTGGCATAGATGAAAACTTATTTGCATCTGTATCTATCTTTATAGTTATTTCCCCAATCACTTACCATTTAATTTTCCATTTTTATTAACTTATCAATTAAAAGAAATTTTTTAAATTCTGTATTTTGTACTAGAAAAACAGTATATGGATTAGCATCAGGATGCTAAACTGTATTTGTACTATGCTAATAACTTGCTAGAATTCTGCCTGTGTAAACATGTGTTGTTTTTCTTGTTTTCAAATCCAAGCAGACAGCACCTCTGCTGACTCACAGTCAGTTTCTGGACTCTCCTCTTTTCTGCGTTTCAGTAAAAGTAACTGTTCATTAATATTTTTAAGCTCCACATCCAACATCTGCTTAATTTCACTCATGATGGCAGAGACGCACCAGCACACAAGTATAAATGCAAACAGTGATGCTGCCCACTACATGAGGATTTCAGTGCAGTGGTATGAATTATAATTAACTCTCTCTTTATAGACAAAACCTCCAGGAACAAAGCTGGGATTAAATATACGCAATCACTCGAACCATAGCAAAACTTTTCAAGGAGGGAAAAGAAAAAAAAACTTATTTTGTCCAAGAACATTTGGATCGTCTTTTAAAAATGCAGTTCCTCTAGTGGCCATTAGGAGTGGGTGATGTAGCCTCAAAAAGAAAACTTGCAACAATATTTCTGAACATACAAAAGAAAAAAATAAACAAAGTTCTGAACGTTTTATTGACGCTTAACGGCAGCATCATTTATATGTGAAAGTAAATGAAGGGCATCCATCCTTTTCCAATGAGCTACTGTCACTGATGACACACTTCCTACTTTGGAAAGTTTGTTGCCACCAGCAGCAACTTTATGGTGAAATAGTAGTGACACAAATTTATATCCAGTTACACACACACACACACACAACAGAAAAAAAAAATCAACTGTAAACACAAAAGTAGCCAAGGCAGTTTTCTCCCTAAACACTTTCAGTATAAAATAATTGCTTAACACCTTGCTTTAAAAATAGCTAAAGTAACTTAACCTTGTAACTCTTCAGGAGTTGCACAATAACAACAACAACAACAATGGATGGATGATATTATATGATATGATATGATATGATACGATACGATACGATATGATACAGCCTTAGTGGTCACTTGAGGCAAATTACAAAAGCAAGAATCCAACTTTCCTGATATAAAGAAAACGTTTACAACCTTGTACAAAGACATTTTTCTCTATATAACCTATGCCTGCTTCCAACTCCAAAAAAAAAAACAAGAGCTATGGGCAAAAGTCAATAAACCAATGGGTGACAACACGCTAGCTATGCCCATCTTTTATGTACAGTATATAGCATTAGTGTGCGGTCCTGGCCGATCCCGGCCAATTAGCTGCTCTCAAAGTTTTAAAAGGTTTAGCAGTTTTTCACATATTTCCACACATGTTGCAAATCACACACACACACACACACATACACACACAAACCTCTATCCAGACATCCAGCTCACTTATTTCAAATTAATATTATTGTCAGCACTGGTCCAACAAAAATCCAGCCTCCTAACTTCAGAGGTTCTTTTCAGCTTCATGGTATGTTTCAGAATCTAAAAAGAGGCTTGACCTGTCAGTGACAGGACTGTTATTGATGGGAGACGAAGTAGGTAACTGAAGCATGATAACAACACAGGAAGACCCTTCCTGTCATCACATTATCATTAAACATAGGAGAAAGGAGAAGGAAAAGAGTGAGATGGGCAAAATGTACAGAAAAGTAAAGGGGGAAATCAGAGAAAACAATATGAGAAGAGGTCAAAGAGGATAAGCCCTCAGTGAAAACAAACTAATGGGAGGAAAAAACTGAGTGAAACTCGTGTGTGTTGAACCGTTTCCATTCTCCCCTCCCCGGCCCAACCTCTAGTACAACAGAGGAATTTGGCTTTCAGTCGCTCTCACACAAACAGAAGGAAGAGCAGATGTGAGCCAAATCACTGCATACCAACTCATGTATGATCCTGGGTATAATGAGAAATATTAGTACCCCACAGGAAAACCAAGCTTTGCCTTCATTTTCAATCTCATCTCCTGTTCATCAAGTCTCCACAGTGCCTACCCGTCTCTTATCTAATCTTTTTTTTTTTAATGCATTCCTGTGTCTGGAACATAATCTCAGCTGTTTCCCCTACTGGAGTCAGGTTTCTACCTTAAAGGAAACTAGACACTAAATCTAAATGTGATGCTGATCTACTGACGTTTTGTCCTTCTATAAGAGGTGAGAACTGTATGCAAATAAACTGATAAAGGCAGGGTGAGTGTGTGTGTGTCTGTTTCCAACCTTGAAGGTGCACAGCTCTTGCTTGGTGAAGCCATTACTGTGGATGATTTTCATCTGTTTCACCAAAGTGCTTTTGCCGCTCTCTGCTGCACCTGTGGGAGAAAGTGGCTCTTTTTAAACGTGTTTTACTGCGTGTGTTCACCTGTGATCGGCCTTTATCTATAAAGCCCAAGGGTTGTTTCAAACTGGGAAAATAAAAATTTACAAGAACAGCTGGGTTCATATGAGGCTGTCAGTCCCACCTAGAAGGAGTATTTTAACCACATTCATCTCCCGCTTGGCAGATTCGTAAAGTTCTCTGTCGATCTTGGCACTGTGTGTCCTCGCCTTCTTCTCCTCCTCCGTAACTTCGGTACCGAGGCACAGTCCCATCCTGAGCGCGCATCTCCTCCCCGACTCCGAGCACAGAGAAAACAAAAGCAGGGGAGTCCAACCGGGATCAGCCCGACTTTCTTTCTTGCATGCTCCAAGTCCTCGACACCAAAATTAAACCTGCAGAGTAAGAAGGCGAGTTACCGCTGCAAAAACAAAAGTTCAGGCCATTCCCGAAACATCCTTCTTCAAACTTCTAGGAGTTGTTTCAAACTTTTGAGACAAAACTGATTTTACGCGTAAGTCCGAGCGCTTTTTCCCCTGTTAGTGTCAGATTTCAGCGACTGTCTGGGGCATTAAAAAACAAAAAGAAAGAAAACGCAAAACTGCTCGGCTGCTTTCGGCTGCAGCAGTTCAAACTCCACTCTGCCGCCTTGGCAAAGACCCCATCCAAAAACACTGTCCCCGCCTCCTCCTGCTTCCGTCGAGATGGAAATCCTTTGGACTTCCTGGGAAGTGACGTGTTGATATTCCCAAAACTCACTACATGCTAAAAATGAATTACTTTTTACGCTTTAGCTGCTAACAGTTATTTTAATTGTAGTTTACGAAACACCCTCAGCTTACAACATGTGATGACGTGCACCGTCTCAGGTATTTCCAGATATTGTGGCTGATTACGTCAGCACAGGTCGCCCAAAGGCATGCTGGGATTTACAGTTATGAGCGCGTCACAATCCGCCCCTAACCAGAGCGACACATTGAGGTCGTTTAACAAGTTCTGCGAGAAAAGAAACAGGGTGAGAGCAGTGTTTACAATCACAACAACACGTTTACTGTGAACTGTGAAATAAGACGTGAAATGATAATGAGCCAATGTATACATTTAAATATATGTTAATATTATAAAATATTAAATATATTTGATACTTGCCTAACTTGTTTTTATATCAGTTAAATATTTATTTAATCAGGCGTTCTCACTGAGATAACTTCTTTTACCTAGAGCAGATGGTCCTCTTTTTGTGAGTCTGCATTTTTATTCCTTGTCCCACATTTTGATTGGTTCTGCAGGACACGTCCAAACTTAAATGAGAGGTTTCAGGATAAACAACAGAGCTTTTTAAATGAATAACATGACTGTTGTTTTTTTTTTAACTGGCTGTACAGTATTCATAAGTCTTTTATATATAATAAGTAAGGAATTTCTCTTTGGTCACAAAGTGCAGTGCACTATGGTCTTGCATGGGCTGCATCACCATACAAAATGTCCCCATAGTCCAAGAGAGACATGAAGGCTGACTGTACAAAACCTTTACAGGTGGAAGAAGACAGACATCCTTTAATTCAACGCATGAGGCTAGATTTATTTATTTTATTTTTTTGGGGTTTTAACTTTCTGGGACAGATGTTGGATATAAATCTCAAATGAAAGTCTGCTGTTGAGATGTTGAGCTAAATTCCTCCTGCAACCAGGACCACTATAGTCAAGATTGGCTGTCTGCAATCATTTATATTTGGCAGCATGGAAAGCTGCAGTGAGAGCCAGTACAGAACACAGAATGCACCGATGGCAAAAAATGGAACACTGATTCAGTCAGATACAGCATGAAAGGAGGAGCTGTGGCTTGCAAAGTGGCTTGCAGATGCGCAGTAACTGTGGGCGGGATGAAACAACATAAACAGCTAGCTCTACATCAGATTTGCCAATGGGATGCACTGAAAGGTATCAGCTAAGCCATCGGCTGATGTGGGCGGGCATGGACATCAGCTGATCTTGACTTCATGGCCCGGCTGAACTGACACAAAGCTCCATGATTTTGTTGGACTCAGCAAGAATAAAGCTGGTGCGGTTTAAAGTTTTAATTGCAGGATGGTCAGCATGGAGAACCTCATAATTATACTCATGCAATAATTCTTTACTGTATTTAAATCAAGTCTGTAATTAAGGAGTGCTAGTTGGAAAGTATCAAAAGCATACTGAAGGTGAGTCAGAGCCTTAGTTGAGCCTCAAAACTAAAACACATTAAAATATTGATTAGGAATAATTATATTACTTGTGTTGCCTTTATTATGTATGTAGTGTCATTTGTATTAATTAACCCTTAAAAATATTCCTCTAGGATGTCTAATTTGTAAGATGTTTTCAGCTTGAAAAGGTTAAAAATATTTTTCTGAGGCCATTTACATAATAATCACTTAATTAAACATTGACTCCTCTTGATTTATAGAGTGCCTTGATAACATTCAATAACAGAGTCCATGTGTTTTCAAGTCTTCAGCATCTGTACTGAGCCTGGAAGTTAAATCAAACAGAGTTTGTACGTGTGGGACGTCCTGAGTGATGGGATCCATCGTGCCAAAGCGCCTCGGGAACTCTTGGTTTGCTGATTGAAGATTCACTTTGTGCTGAAGATTTGCGGTCTTTGTTCAGATGTGAGAGTGGCTGTTAGAAGACCAGTCAGATTTATTTGTTTCTGAGCGGCTGTAGCCTCATTTCACTGCCTCAGTGAACCGTGACTATGTGCTGACCATGCTCTGTCATCAGGCTGCACACATTATGCTGCTGACATCAAATGGGTATGTAGGGCTGATTTCTTTGATCAGCACAACATGGCCAAAATTAGAAACATCCACTTTCAAAGTGACCTTGAAAAAGTAGTTCATTTATTAGTTGCATTGAGGCTAGACTACTGTAATTACTTATCAGGTTGTCCCAAAAGCTCCCTGAAAAGCCTCCAGTTAATCCAAAACACAGCAGGGCTCATATTTCTCCCATATTGAATTCTCTTCTTTGGCTTCTTGTTAAATCCAGAATAGAGTTCAAAATCTTTCCCCAGATCCCTAGATCCAAAGATATGATTAGGCTCCATCACATCTTAAGATTCAGTCACCATATAGACAGAAGTATTGGGCCACCCACAGCAGCTTTTATAATCCTATTCTGCACCCCTAACAGCTTCCACACTTCTGGGAAGGTTTTCCACACAATTTCAGAGTGTATCTGTGGAAATCTTTGTTTATTCAGCCAGAGGAGCCTTTGTATGGTCAGACACTGATGTTGGGCATTTGCATTTTTTGCAGTCCCTGTTTTAGTTCATCCCAAATGTATCTGAAGGAGTTCAGGTCAAGGCTCTGTATAGGCCAGTCAAGTTCTTCTACACCAGACTCATTCAGCCTTGCTTTTATGGTCCTTGCTTTGTGCACTGCGGCACAGTCTTGTCGTAACAGAAAAGGGCCTTCCACAAAATGTTTCCACAAAGTTAGAAGCATAAAATTGTCCAAATTATGCTCATAAGCTCATGCATTATGATTTCCCTTCACTGGTTCTAACAGGCCCAGGCCAAAACCCAAAAAACGGTGATTAAGCGGTGTGGCCCAATACTTTTGTCCATAGAGTATTATCCCAATAGAGCACTTCACTCTCAGCGTGCAGGCTTACTTGTGGTTCCTAAAGTTGGAACCAGCTCCCAGTCTGAAGATGGGAGACAGAAACCCTCTCTACTCCTATGATTAAGGCTAAACCATTATTGTTTTTTGATGCTGTTCATAATAAGGGCTGGATCACGGGATTATAACCCATGTCCTGGCTCGTTGATGATGCTCTCCTATGTTCTTCTTTTTTGTCAAATCTCAAACACATATCTTATTCACAATAGAACATAGAATACATATCAAATGTTTAAACTGAGCCATTCTAATGTATCATGAAAAATATTAGCTCATTTTGATTTTGATAGCGGCAACACATCTCAAAAAAGTTGGGAAGAGGGACCAAAAGGCAACATTTTGAAAATAATTAGATTAACTGGGAGCACGGCAGTAACATAACTGGGTACGAAAGAGCATCTTGGAGAGGCAGAGTTTCTCATAACTAAAGTCTGTAAAAAAAACTGCCTACAATTTGTGATACAAATTCAGGATTAGTGCATATGGAATTGGCAGCTTGTACATCTGGAAAGCCACCATCAATGCTGACTGGTATATACAGGGATTTAGAGCACCATCCAGATGATGTCTTATTCAGTGAAGGCCTCGAATATTTCAGAGACAACACTAAAGCACATACAGCTTCTATTACAGCAGCATGGTGTGATAGTAGAAGAGATGAACTGGCTGCCTGCAGTCCAGATCTTTTACCAGCTGAAAGCATTTGGTGAATCATAAAATTCAAAGCATGACAAAGGACACTCAGGACTGTTGAGCAGCTAGGATCCTACATCAAATAAGAATGGGACAATATTCCTCTCCCGAAAGTCCAGCAACAACACTCCTCAGTTCCCAAACATTGACAGAGTTATTGAAGAAGAGGGGAAGCTACACAGTGGCAAAAATGGCCCTGTCCCAGCTTATATTAGATATGCTGCTGCCATCAAATTTAATTCTTTCAATTGCACATTTTCTCAGTTTAATTATTTGGTGTTTTCTATGTTCAATTGTGGATAAAATCTGGGATTTTGAGATTTGCATATCACTGCATTCTGTTTTTATTTACATGTTTACAGCTTCCCAACTTTTCCAGAATTGGGGTTGTATAGACCCTTGGAGTGGGTCAGGACTGTTTATGTGAATTGGCTCTATATAACAAAACTGAATTGAATTAAAATCACATTTTTGCCACATTATTATTTATTAAATAAAGCAAATATTTTAAACACAGAGTGATTGAAAGATAGTGAATTGTAAAAATTCACCTGTAATATTTCCAGTATAAAGATAGGAAAAGCAACGGATTTTAGCGTGGATTATCTCCTGAAGTAGGGAAACAAAAAGATTCCCATCTTCTCCTACATATTTATTATAAACAGAAACAAGAACAGCTGCAGATACAGTAGTTTGATTTAGTGACACAGTTAACAGCCCTTACATCATTCATAGCTTTTTAGAAATGAGGCACTACTGTAATACAGAGCAAACACACACCCTTACTGACCTCATTCAACACACACACACACACACACACACACGCCTGGTGCAAATTCAGGTACGGTAGTTAAAAATTATCCCACTACTTCACAGATTTAAAATATTTTGTTATTTTTAAAAAATTGATAAAAACAACAAAAACCAATAACCTCTACAAATGAGAATGGATAAAAAGGTCTTAAAAACAAATTACATTCAACCCCACCGATGACGATTTTAAAAATGATTGCTAAATATTGAAAAACATGACCGACAGTGACATCAACACTCTGTCAATAAGTTAATCATACGTACCAAATTAACATACCAATTCTACACCTATATGGGGACATGTAGTGTGTGAGTTCATGGACAAAAACAATACACAACAGGAGAAACTTTTCTGTGCAGGAAAAGAGGAATAAAGGGATTTTGCAAGTTAAGTTCTTAGCAGGTTTTTGGACTCTTTGGATCCATCCTAAACCCTTTAGCCTGGAGTAGTCCGTACAGACATAAGCACACTGATTAAGCAAAATATGCAACGCAGGATTTTGCACCCAGTGGACTAACAGAGAGAGGCCCAGCTGAGGACCGTATGGACTCTGTCCAGGTCCACCCACTAAAACCTGAGCGTCCCTGGACGAGTAAAACAGACTCCGGGCCAAGTCTGCAGTTCTCATTAGTGAGCAGTCTGAGCTGCGGTTTCACTCTGCTCCTGCTGCTCTCTCTTCTTCATCGCTTCAATCACTGCCATCTCCTTGGCCTCCTTCTTCTGGTTTCTGGCTTCAAACTGCAACCTGGTAACAATAAAAGAGACATCAGTGAACGAGGGATGAAGATACAGAATTATCTATGCAGAAAATAAAGATGAAGAAAAGGAAAGAGTCTCTGACCTGTTTTCAATTATCCTTTGGACAATGTCATCAGTAGTGAGATTGTTCCCACTGTCAATGACCTTGAATATCCCCCTCTTCTTTGGTTCCTGAGGAGGAAAACAAACAAAAAACAAAACAAAACAAAACTGGTGACATCAAACCAAGCAAGGCCAAAGTTAATCTGAATGATGAGGTTAAGTTTTGAGCCAGTTATAGCTACTTTGAAAGATCAGAATAAGGCAACCACCAAATTTCCAGAGGAACTTTTGCTCCATATTGCCACTTCAGGGACACGGGGTAATGGTGTGAATGCAAACTGAAGTACCCATCATTCATCAAATCTAATGAATGTGGCAGACCCTCCTGATCAGGTCTCTGGGAGGGACCATATAACTTTGGAGAATTCTGAGTGAATCAGCTCTTTCCCAAGTTTACCTTCCTTAACACAGCACACCCTATGGAAGCTTGTTTCTTGCTTTTTTAACTATACATTACTCAAAATTATTTTCTTGAAATTTAGAGTTAATAAAGTGCTTTTAATAAGTGAACAAACTGTCATCAGGTTTTTAACCTGAATGTGTTCTAGAGAATAAAAGTTGCATAACAAGTGTGGAATCAATGTTTTAATGCTGAACTGTTGGACAGCTGAAGCCTTCAGCCTCCTGCTTCTGGGTAACAAGGAAATGACGCACCTTTTCTGAGCTTCCTGATTGGCAGAACTAACTCAAAAGTTCAAGTTATTAACTTGAAATTTTAAAATAGGCAACTCAAGATTTCAAGGTACGGATGGCAGTTTTTTGGTTTAGATGAGGCAGCTGCCTACATGGGGCATGTGGTGCATGTGACACCTGCACTAGCTTTAAATTCACCAGACAAATTGCTGGGGTATTTGTACACCACTGCAAGCTGACATCACAAAAAGTTTATACGAGAGAACTGATGGATTCAAGTCCATTTCATGTCTGATCTGTGTCTGATATTTGCAGGATTATCTTTGACAAATTAACCCCAAACTCTGTTATTTCTCCACTCTTTGTCTGTTGCTGTGAATGTCAGTCCACAGGATGGGAGAAAG
Organism: Bujurquina vittata; assembly: GCA_015106715.1. Classification (NCBI taxonomy): domain Eukaryota; kingdom Metazoa; phylum Chordata; class Actinopteri; order Cichliformes; family Cichlidae; genus Bujurquina; species Bujurquina vittata. Next base: position 19,263 of record VUQK01043196.1, on the reverse strand, counting down.
GGAAAAAAAATAATCAGTAAGTAAAGCGGCTTTGTGTAGACTATGGATTTTCTTAGAGTACCTTACATCAGGTTGTCTGCTCTCCCAACCACTTAAAGGACTTAACCTGATTGTTAGTGCAGCCTTGGTGGAGTCTAATATCTCTACAGTGTTTATTTCCACAGTGTACTCACAGCATAGGGGTCTACGCCATCCTGGTCTGGAAACACCTCCGTCTTGCCGTGACACACCAGGTCCACCTGCGCAGTCATACAAACACACCCGATTAAGCCACGACCAAGTGCAGAAACATTCTTCCACTTGCTTATTAGTTTGCATATAAACTGCTGTATTTATTTTTACTCCTGCCATCTTAAACCTGTTTTTTTGTTTATTCTGGCTCATCTAGAGGACACTTAGGTAGCAACACGTGCAAGTAGTGTTTTTAAGTTCAAGATAACTGAACCAAGTGATTTTTTACAGTTTCACACATTAATTACATAAAAGTCTATCAAACTAAAGTGACTAACAAGTCTGTCAACTATTTTTTTGTTTGTTTAACTGATTGTTAAAACTACTTAAAACATGTTTGACACGCCTCAGTTTGGTCAATTTGGGCTGGGCTTTCAAGAGACCACCAGGGGGCGCCACACAGTCACAACTCACCTTGAAATGATCCAGCAGGTCTTTGCCGACTGCATAGGGCGCACCAATCACCACCTCTGACACATACTGCAGAGACACAGGAAACCAGTGAGGGGGGTAAAAAGGTCATTCAATGATTGACCTTTAATGGCAGAGGCACATTAGTGCATTTCTGCTTACATGCCAAGATTTAACCAAAGATCTTTTACAAGGAGACCTCAAAGTT
>VUQK01043196.1:6615-17119 GCA_015106715.1 Bujurquina vittata | reverse complement strand
CGTATTGCCCCTCCGCCTGTTTTTTGACCATCTCTAAAAAGTCAACATGGCCAATGTCTGCGGAGATGTTGTCATTAAGGAAAAAGCTGCAAAAAGCTGCAACAACACCTTCAGAAATGAGTTCTCTCTTTGTTCATAACTCAGTTCTGGGTTTTCTTTCGCCACATGATAAGGATACGGAAGAGGTCAAATGCTCCAGCCACATAGATGATGGTGTCTCCGGGCTGAGGCTCCTTTCCTGAGGCAAACTGGATGATCTTTTGGGATGTCTGCAGGAACTGAGAAACTCCTGTCCAGGGACTGTGGCCTTTAGGACCCTTAAGGATATCACAACAGCACTGAACTCCTCTGACACATCCCCATCATCGGGAATATGTGGCAAGTTTTGCATGGTACATATCAGAATTCCTTGACATTTAAAGTAACGATGTTTACCTTTCCAAAGTTATCTGTATGCTGTTGGTAATCTGGGTTATTCTGCAGAGAGGAAAAGGTTAGACTGACAGCAAAATAAACAATTACTGTCCACACACCAAAGACAAACATGTAAACTCACCATGTTGCTGTGGTGGGCTTTGGTCATGAGAAGCATACGACCCACAAGGTCAGTGGTGGAGACGCCCTGAGTGCGCTTACATTCCCGATAACGGCCTTCTCGCTTAACCTCGTCGTACGTGTCCTTGCCATCGACAGTCAGCGTGATGTCATCTGGTAATAAGTATAAACCATAATCTTATCACATCCTGGGGGTTGACCACATCATGTACTGTGGGGGTTGGGTGATATGCTAAAAATTTAGCTATCATGGGTTCATCCGCCAACAGTTAACAATATATCTGGAGGTGTGCGTGTCCAACCTGTCCTTGTATCGCCATCCCTATTTAGGATAAAACTGGACAAATCCAGCAAGCTGAGGGACCTAAAGATCAAGCAGCAAGCACACTGAGGATACCCCACAGCTTCTAAATGAACAAACTGGTGGGGAAAGCATATAAAAGATGGTGCAGCTCTGTCTTAAACCTGCATGGTTTCTAATGACCAGCTGCAACTCCTGTGGCTGACAAAGACTGATCAGCGTTACAGAAGCAGGGAAACTGCTCTTGATTCCCTTTCTCCAATACTTTCTGATGAGTTAAAGAACTAAATCAATAGTTTCACATCATACTTAACACAAAGTTTATAGTTAGTGTTTAGAAGAATGATAATGCAGGGTATGTTTAGGACAGGGATCCTCAAGTCCAGGTCTTGAGGGCCGGTGTCTTGCAACTTTTAGATGTGTCTCTGCTTCAACACACCTGAGTCAAATATGGAAGTCCTTAGCAGGACTCTGGAGAACATGACTGCATACTGAGGAGGTAATTCAGCCATTTGATTCAGGTGTGTTGGATCAGGGACACATCTAAAACCTGCAGGACACTAACCCTCGAGGCCTGGACTTCAGGATCCCTGGTTTAGGATAACCCCTTACATGTAGTGAGGCCAGCACTGGGACAGCTCATCGCTTTTTTTCCATCTTGAGATGAAATCAAATATTGACTTGTGGTGTGATCCAGCTGAAATTCAGTTTTTACTAAAACATATGTCATGCAAGAGGGCCAATAAATACAAATTCATGGCCAAAAGCTGTCTTACTGTTAGTTCAGGCATGGATTGATTGATTAGACAACAGGTTTTCTAATGTTTGAAAGTAAGCAGTAAATACAAACTCAACATTTCCTCCCACACTGGTGCCTTGTTCATTGACCACATAGAGCCAGGCCTCCATGGCACCTCATTTGCCAGTTATACTGATGAGAATCTCCATTAGTATCACTACACAACTCTCCACTGTCCACAACAAAAGTCTATTCATCCACGAGACCAACCCCGTCATGTACCGTCACTCAGGAGGACTCACAGCAGCGATGTGTAACAATAAGGGTTTTCAGCTGTGAGATTTAAACAGACTCACCTCCATGAACACAGAAGTCACAGTTGTATTTGTCCAAAGTCTCCAGTGTGGTGACGTAAGGTGCTCCTTCCACTATCTCATCCACCCACTTGATTGCACGCACCATCTTGTAGCGCTCTTCCTGAGTGAAGACTGGAGGTCCCTTGTGTTTGGAAATCTCAGCTTTAAATAGAGTTTAAAAAAATGCTTACAAATTTATTTTATTTTAAGCAGCACATGACTGCAGTAAAGACAATCTCAGACATCTAAACATTCAACTGATTTCCAATAATCAAAAGTCCACCTGAGAAACACACAAATAAATGATGAATAATCTGTCAAAGGTTGACTCAGTGTTTAATCAATGACTAACATCTTTATCAACTTCTACCACAAACTTTTAATGACTGTGATTTAGAAATAACCCATTACTGGATGACCAAGTTGACCAATGCTGAGCGTCAGTATCATGGGATATATTATAGTTTCAGCAGAAATTTATAGAAATTTAATGTCTATGATGTAGAGTAACCGTAACAAAACACTGGTACCCTGGAGGTTTTCTGGTAATTTGCTGCCAGACACAACTTTAAAAAAAAAGTGTCTTTTGTGTACATGCAAGGGTCATATCACCTCGTCGGACAGGTGGCTAGTCAGTACAAAATATAAATGTTTACATACATTTTCATACCAGGCTCATCCTGTAGCATCTTCTATCCTTCTGTGTTAATTTGTTTTATTAAATCAGTGATTTTTTTTAAACACTTGCCAAATGTTACATTTAAGATTCAAGGAACTAAAACAATGATGAAGCCGAGTGAATGAGCACTTTTCACTGAATGACCCACCAGTTAGTCTGGAATGAATATTTAATCACTGCATCAAGGTTAAAAAGGTTTCATAGCGATTACTGGTATTAGCGTCTTACCATCTGTATGCACACCCACTATGAGGTAGTCTCCCATGCCTTTAGCCTGCCGCAGCTGGTTGGAGTGACCGTAGTGCACCATGTCATAACTGTGGAGACCAAAAGTAGTGACACCTCATTACAGTGGAAAACAATAGTTACATCAAGCGCTAAAACAAATGAATAACAACACAACCATGGCCTTAAGAACCAGCACCCAGCTGCTTTAGGCTTTTCACCTGCAGCCATGCAGGCTCAAAGCATCATTGCCTTTTAAATTATTTTTAAAGGACTTTCTCATTTCTTTTCATCTTGTTACAGTGACCTTTCACAGCGGGTCATCATTTAAATCACAGGGGTTATATTTCTTTAAAAACAAACTGATGGACTGTCATGGTGAGTAAAAAGGCTAAAGGGTACTGGGAGAAAGGGTATGATCATAGACAAAGTCTACAATGTTCCAGTGTTTATTTGCTTTCTACCATTTGGTAACTTGTGCAGTTAACGCTCTCTATGGACTTGCCTTTTAAATGGGAAGTAAATGTGAGCACCCTTTCCCTATTGCAACATTCAAGGTCTCAGTTGATGAGGTTGATAATGACGTTTGTAAAGACAATGGGACTAACATCCAATGCTGAGTTTGTAGTTATAATCAGAAGTTTGTACAGGGGAGATCAATAAATCCTCAGACCACTGTAAAGCCTTTTAGCTTTTCATCACATCATCTTTGGAATAGCTGAAGCCAATTATACAAACTGATGTAAGAATTAATAAGAAAAGACCAATGCTATCATTAGAGTATATAACTCCAGTTTCAGTGGAGCTACAGTGACTTCCAATGTCCTGCAGAACGGATTTTACTTGTACTTAAAGCCTCGTATTGTCTTGGATCATCTTACACTTCTCACATTGTCACTTCATGCTCCAACTTACACTCTTTGGTCCCGCGCTGCCAAATTTTAAGAACACCAATATTCCTCAATATTCCTCAATATGTTTCTTAAGCCCCCAAACCAGCATCTTCTTCTGTCACGCAAACGCTCTGCATGTCGTCCTTCACTATATCCATGAATCTTCTTTGTGGTTTTCCTCTTTTTCTCAACATACTTTGGCTTATATATCTACTATCTCTCCTCTGCACATGTCCAAACCATCTCAGCCTTGCCTCTCCAATCCTGAGCTGTCCCTCCGATGTACTCATTTCTAATCCTGTCCATCCTGCTCACTCCTAATAAAAATCTTAGCATCTTCAGCTCGGCCTCCTGTCTTTTGACAGTGCCACCTTCTCAAAGCAGGTCTCACTGCTATCTTGTAATTGTTGCTCCACCCTGCGTGCACTCTCTTTGTTCACCTCTCTTGTGCACAGTCCATCTGTTGCTTTGAATGCAAAAAAGCTTATTTCATTACTTTAAATTAATAATTTAATCTATATTAATATAGCATAATAATTTTATTAATAATATAAATAATTAGTCACTAAATCTTTAAAATAAATGTAGTGGAGGAGATCCTTTAGAGTCAGCCCTGCATGCATCACTGCTAGAAAGAGAGAGGTGGGTGGCTGCTGTCAGCCTTTACCGAAGTTTACAAGAAATCTGCCAAGTTCATCTACTTTCCAGCTATAAGATTGTGACAAACCAATGAGCACTCATTTTAGCTTCTTATTAATTCAACTGTGCCATCACTGTGTATGACAAACTGCTGGTGAATGGAAACAGGTCAGTTTAACTAGTGTTTTTAAGTAACGAATCTGTGGGTGAGACAGAGTACACCCTGAACAGGTCACCAGTCTGTCACAGGGCCAACACACATGGACAACATTCCCACTGTGAGCTCCCACTCTCTCATATTTCACCTGTCATTACATATTTTGTGTCTCAGTACATCCACAGGCCCTGCACGCCACCCCAACAGGCCTCTTCTGCATTACAGTGAACAAAGTGTACACTAGATATTTATAACTATCACATGACTGCCTGCCCGAGTGAGTCCAGGAGAGAATTTACATATCACAAATGTCTGCGTGTCTGTCGTCTGTCCAGTCGCAGCAAAGATCGAGCCATTTACCCCATAGCACATGGGTGTGGCAGAAGAGATTAAAATAACAATGACAGATGTATGCTTGTTTGTTTTATAAATGAGTCCCATCTGTTACCATCAGTATGATAGGCAGAGTAAATAAACATGTCCCTGAGTAAATACATTCTCAAATTAGTGCTCAGCGTTACTCAGTCAATCAAAAAACGGACAAATGGTTCTGTCAGTCCTGCACATGCTAATGATAACACAGGATAAAGTTGCATGTATAAAAAGAGGATGACCTGATGCTCACTGGGACAACAGTAAAAACAACAACACAAAACAGATTTTTAAAATCTGTGCAGGCAAAATGACACCTCACAACATTTATGTCCAAGGTTCCAAGGTTTCACTTCTGTCCAGGTAGACTTTCATACATGGGCGTAGGTTTACTTTGAGAACTGATGGAAGACACTTAATTTCCTGTATTTTGATGCTCCAATATGTGTATTTTAATAATTAATGTGTCTTTTTTGAATGTGCATGTGGTATCTGTTCACACCAGTGATAAATCCATTTATTTTAATCTTGAAACCCCTGGACATTATGACTCTGTGATTGGCTACATACTGGACACATATGAAGCCAAACTGAAGAGGTGGTCACTGAAAAAATTCCTATCCCCCCATTGATAATCCTGGTTCCTGCACCACTTACTGAAAAGGCAGTGAAGAAACTTTCTATAAAACAAATTCAGCTCTGCTGCAAGGAGGACAGACGCAGGAAACTCTCAACACCTCATGCAACATCTCTGCATAGTGCAACACATCTGCCGAGCAGCGAATCATCTGTTCTCTACTGTTAACTGTTTAATTCAGCGCTGTCCTATCACTACACTTTACACTGTTACACTAAACCACTTTAAAATCTCCTGCAATTTGTTGTTGTATTTTATTTTATCGAGCTACATACAATTCCACTTTAAGCTATTTTGTTATAGCTTTGTTATAGCTTTGTTTGTTGTGTTTAACTTCATTTTCATAATAAGCTAAGATGTACTTTATTTATCCTCTGCATTGAAAGGAGCCAGCTGAGGTAGTTCCTGGATGCCTCCTGGTGAGGTGTTCCGGGCATGTCCTAGTGGGAGAAATCTCTGAGGTAGACCCAGGACACGCTGGAGTGATAATCTCTCTCAGCTGATTTAGGAATGTGTCGGTGTATCTCCAGAGGAGATGGAGGAGGTGGCTAGGGAGAGGGAAGGTCTGAGCATGTCTGCTTAGACTGCTGCCCCTGCAACCTGAACCCGGATCAGCGGCAGAAAATGGATGAATGGATACTTTATCGATCCCAAAGGTTGGGAAATCATCAGCATCAGCATTCAAACAATTAAGCACAACCTATAATATTATTGCTTAAATAAAGCAGAATTACTTAAAAATAAATGCAATATGACAAGACAGAATAACTTTTGCTGTAACAAAGACATTTCAGACTTTACATACTGCATGTGATGATCTTAAGGACTTGTGTGCATCTCAAATATGTTACTTAGACTGACTGAAATCCAGAAGGCCAGGAAACACTTTTAGTTAGATGAGTCTGACAACTTGCTTGATCTTAAAAGTGAATGAATGGAAGATCAAAATGCTCTGTGAATATACAGGAGTCTGGTATGTTTACCCAGAGATGTGATTCAAGATTTCAGCCCCAAAACTCTGTGCCATACAAACTGGTAAACAAACTGGTAAACAACAATGCCATGAATGGATTATACAAGTAAGAATATAATGCTGTATATAGTTTTATAATAAGAGAATTATAAACTGAGTTGAATACAGTAGTCTTATGGAAAGATGAAAATGAGAGGGAAAAAAACTTTGGCTGCTTTTTTTAACATTTATTTATAATCAGATACTTAAAGTTTGATGGTTACTTTTCATTTTCCAGTACAGTGCTCTTACTGAAGGCAGAAAACTGCGGGATCAGAGGTCATGAACACTGCGCAGCTTTTCTGAATGGACTGAACTAGACACACCCTCCTTAAAAAAAAAACTCTTAGAATAATTAGAATTAGAATAACAACGCTGCATTCACTTCTCTAAGGCTTCTAGCACAGTTTAATAACTGCACAATTAATCATGTAATGCTGGCTGCAACTGATGAGCTGGTTAAGCTGGTTATCGCAGTAGTAGCTAAGCTCCCGGTGCTGAGTTAGTATAACTGCTAAGTGGCTAGTTAGCATTAGCATGCTAACTCTCCTGTCCTGCTGTGGATTACATAACTATGGAGTGTCACACCAATAAACTGTGGAAAATAGTTTAATAAGCCGGCACTAACAATAACAACTGGCAACAGGCGCACACACACTCACCAGCCGTCACACCACAACCGGACCACCCGCTTCCTTTTCTCCGGGCTACACGCCGAGGAACCCGGCTTGGAACAGCTGACTTCATCCTGCTGCTCGCTGGGAGCGTGGTGGCCGTTTCTGATCATCTCTGCGGGTTCAGGAGTAGCAACGGAGTGGCAGAACAACGAGTGGCGTACGATTACGAGTATCTGGCTCAGTTCAAATGAAGTCCTCTTTTATGCCTCCTGTTTTCTACACCAGTCTGATACAGAACTAGCCTACGCCTCCGGCACTACGTCACATAGAACGAATCCTCTCCCGCTGACGCGGTGATTGCGTAATCGGTCAGGTCACGTGTTCAGTGTAGCAATAATCACCTTCCCCCAGCAGTAACAAGTGATTAGACTGTACGGAGGGCAAGAGTAAAAAATAAAAATGACTAAATAAAAACTTGAATAATTAATGTGTATTTGCTCATCTGCCTTCACATATGAATTTGATTGGCATGGCATTCTTAATCCATTTTGAAGCTATAATAGCCTCAACTCTTCTGTGAAGGCTGTTTCCACAAGGATTAGGAGTGAGATTATGGGAATCTTTGATCATTATTCCAGAAGCACATTTGTTGGACGACAAGGTCTGGCTCGAAGTTAATTAGTCCCAAAGTTGTTCTGTCGAGTTGAGGTCAGGCCAGTCAAGTTCTTCCACACCAAACCCACTCATTCCATGCATTTATGGACCTTGCTTTGTGCACCAATGGGCCATCCCCAAACTGTTCCCACAAATTTGGGAGCAGGAAATTATCCAAATGTCTTGGTAACTGAAGCAGTAAGAGTCCCTTTCAGGAATTTCCCTCTGGGATCAATAAAGTATTCTGATTTCACTGGAACTAAGGGGCCAAGCTCAACTCAAAAAAACAAAACAAACAAAAACAACCCCATAATCCCCCTCCACCAAACTTTACACTTGGCACAGTGCAGTCAGACCAGTACCCTCCTCCTGGGAAGTGCTGTGTTTTTCTACCCAGGTAAGCTTTTACTGCACTGACAGTGTGTTTGGGATCATCGTCATGCTCAAAAATGAAGCTGTTGCCAGTCCGGTGCAAAGAGTACAAAATGAAATGACTAAATAAAACATGGAATAAGGAATTAAATGTGTATTTGCTCATCTGCCTTCACATGCATATGAATTTGAGTGCCATGGCATTCTTAATCCATTTTGAAGCTATAACAGCCTCAACTCTACCAGGAGCTCAACATTATTTTTATTTTTTTTAAAGGGGCAATGGAAAAATTATGAGAAAAGAATTGCTATGAAACATTTAAGTCGAGGCAAGGTCAAGGTATGGTTGAAAACGTAATAAGGCTCAATAAAAATTAAAAATACACAAGTGCATAGCAGCATGTGCCTTTTCAGGATGAACAAATACACATACAGATACAAAAACACTAACAGAGCAATTGTACCTTCATTCACTACAGGTGTGCAAGACTTATTACACGCATCACGTAATAAGTCTGGAACAGTAAAAACTACTTAAAGAAATTACAAGAAAGCTTGGCTAAGAGAGTTCAGCCTGTGATGAAAAATAAAGGTGGTCATACTAAATACTGACTTTCAAGTTTGTTAAAATTGTCAAGTCGGATACACAACTCATTAAGGTTAAGCTAGAACACTAAATTAGATATACTATTTTTTATTATTATGAATCAAACAAAAGGCAGTACAAAAAATTCACTGCATCATGATTTATTTTGACAAATATAATTTTGTGTGTGTGTGTATGCGTGTGAGAGAGAAAAAAATACAGCAAAAATCAAAGAGCCTTCACATTCAGGTTTAGCACTGGTTTGAGTTTTAGGAATGGCAACAGTAGCTTATCAAAGGTAAATGGTAAATGGACTAGCTCTTATATAGCGCTTTTCTACTCTGACTGAGCACTCAAAGCGCTTACAAAGCACGTTTACATTTACCCCATTCACATTCATTCATACAAGCACTTCCATATGTAACTAAGCTAAGTGCTTTTAATTATCTAACATTCACACACATTCATACTCCAACGCTTGCGTCGGAGAGCAATTTGGGGTTAAGTATCTTGCCCAAGGATACATTGGCATGCAGCCTGGAGCAGCCAGGAATCGAACCACCGACCTTCCGATCAGTGGGTGACCTGCTCTACCTCCTGAGCTACAGCCACAAAGGTACTTGCTTTTTTGTTTTTTTTTTTAAATAAAGTGTGACACTACATTAAACACGATGTGATTATTGACACTAATGGATCTTCCTGAGACAAAATAACAGACACAATGACTCTGGCTGTTTCCAGTCACTTAAACAGTAATTTAAAAAGTTACAAATTCAAAATTCAGCTTACATTCCTGCACTGCTGTAAACAAAAGGACATAAAAGTGTAAACATAAAACAAATCCAAACACTTCGGTAAACCGAGATACAGTAGCGGCTGTACTACACAGCCTGCAAACCTGAGGATGGGTTACAACAGAGCCAAGGGCAATACACAATAATTTAGTAAGGCCATCATAACCCTTTAAAATAAAAATCAACACAAAGATCCTATGTAGAAAAAAAACAAAACATGGAAGTCCTGAATATACAAAAAGACAAATTCTACAAAAATATATTCTACTTTTAGCAGTACACGTGTAAGATGTAGAAAAGCACAATTCAAAATGGACTTTTGGAAAGCCGCTGTTGTTCTACCAATATTTGCCAAAGCCACTCATATTCTACTGAAAGAATTTTCCTCACAAGTATTTATAAAGTAACTTACCTTAGATACCCGCATTTTAACAAGCATCAATGTCAAACTTATACTAAACCAGCAGAATGAAAATTATACACTGCAAAGCACTACAGCCCAACCAAGAAAATTTTACAAGGCCTTATTAAGATAATAGGACAATGGAGTTTCAAAATAATCTTGTTTTAATGTCACAATGACTCGTGGATTACTCCGTTACTCTTGCCTGACTCTGCTTCAAACAGTTATTGTGTTTGTGGCACAGCTGTTTGCCAACGGGGAAGCTGCAGACTGCCCTCCGGTGGACAATTCAACATCAACACTAATAATGTGACTGAAGGGCATTTCTCTAGCCTCTTTTGAAAAATGTCATATCTCGGCCATCATATATCAACACATATCTCGGCAAATCACTAATATCAGCAATGTTGGTCAGACTCTGTAAAGCACCCGTTACCAATCTGGTAAAAAAAAAAAAAAAACCTTAAATGGAAAAATAATGATAAAAAAAAAAAAAAAAAACTCCAGAGAAAA
>VUQK01043195.1:66503-82218 GCA_015106715.1 Bujurquina vittata | reverse complement strand
GTTCCTTTTGCCAAAAATATTTCCTTTAAATTTTTAAAAACAATTTAAACGGGAATTAAAAAAAAAAAAAAAAAACCCACTTTTTTTTTTTTTTTTTGCATTTCAGCTCTCCAATAATTGTTCGCAAACATCACACTGAGCACAAAACTGTTTGTGTGCCTTTAGCTGCACATAAACACCTCTACAAAAATCAGCAGGTATGAGTCATGTATGCTGAATTTTCCTCATTCTCTTTGCTCAACAATCTTACATCTATTGAAATGTTAATGTTAAAGTGTTAAAATTAGTATACAACTTGACCAACATGAAGGCAGAGTCTGTGACTGCTCAGATGAACAAAGCTTACCACCAATCATCACAACCCCAGTTTTGATGAACCCTTATAAGGAAATAAACTGGGTTTAATATTTCAGGCTATTTCAAAAAGTATTTCTCACTCAGCTGCAGACTCATTTCCACAGAAGGGCAACTGGAACAACACTGATAACTTTAGTTCAGTGAAAAAAATGTTAAATCAAGATCTGAAATGCATCCATTTAAAGTGTGCACCGATGTGCTTAAATAATAACCGCACAAAGAATTCGACATCTGTAAGTGTCAAAGCAGCTAGAAGAATATGGGATTGATTCTAAGAAAACAGAAGCCTTGTGCAATATTTCACTTGATGTACTGCTGGACATTACATTGTGAGTGTACTAAGGCTTGTTCTGCCATTATTGTGCTGTTATGTCTGAATGAAGCTGTGAAAAGCAATAATCTTAAGAGTGCTCTGTCTGAGTAACAGAATGGTGATGCTTTAACATACTGATGTTGCACTTTTTCATAGGGATTATTGTGATTTTTTTTTTATTGCTCATGATCATGTTCGTGGCACTTCCATTGGGGCCATATGGCATAATCTTGAGTAATAAAGAGACCTTAAGTTTACGCCTCAAGGAACAAAATCACTACTTTCTTGCTGTGCATCAAAAGAAAAGTGACGATACGTTTGAGTCCTGCTGGGAAAATTGTTGCGGCTCTCCCTGCATCTACAACACGTGGTTAGGTTTCTCCTCTTCAGCTTGACTAAAAATAAAGCTGAATTGCAGCTAGGGAAGGTCAGTATGGATTATGGAGCACTGTGCTCCCCGTGGAAAAGACTTGTTTGTTGTCCGTCCCAATGTCAGATCGAGAATCGGGAGGGAAAGTGCCTCTCTCAGCAGGTCTGCACTTCCTGTCAATGATAATCCGATGGAATGGCTGATCTGTGCTGCATGGACCGAGGCCAGCGTGGAAGAGACAAGCCGAAGCTTGAAGCTTGTGTAATGCTCAGAGGCTGTCCAGGCTGATAAAGCATATAGATGAAACTGACTGTTTACATAGATTGAAGGCTGGATATAGTCATGTTGAAAGCATTTTGTGATAATGCTAGCAAGCAACAAAACATTAATTAGTCAGTGTGCACATCCTGATTTAATTAGGCCTTAAATCTTTATGTTAAGTGGTGTTAGGGTTTCTCTTAGTGTGCTTAAGACAATTAAGTCCTTGGAAAGTTGAGTCCTGGAAAGTTACCACATTAGTTTTTGAATAGGAACACATCATTAACTAGCTAACTCAGGTGTAGATACACAAACACTTACTGCACTTACCCTGGAAAGTCCCAGCACCCAGGTAATCATTTTAAAGTTTTTATTTACTATAGAAAACTCATTCGTCTTAGTTTTACTCCACATTTTCCCCCTTGTCTTCCCATCCACAGTGCCACTATAACTGACCAGTGGGGCCTGCCCCACAGTTTCAGAATGAGCCCAGTTTGATGATCTCAGATGGTCCAACAGGCAAAAATGTTCTAATCATTTAACGCTGGATATTTGGCACTCTTGCATGATTAAAGAACTGAAAGTTGAATACTATCAAAGCTGGTCTGCCAATTGATTTTGTGTGCCTCACCCAACTGATTAACATAGCTATTGTTTCATGCTCAAATCAACGTTTTTTTTTCTTCTTCATACAAGATGCTTTAAAGGCCCCGGGTTTTAGTCTGCAACAATGAAAGCTTCTGCAATGGTTACGCTCGCTATACGTGATCAGTGCCAGAATCTCTTTGAAGTACACCTCGACGACTCATTGCCTCTGAACTCCAACTTGCCGTGGGCACAGCTCATACTGCTGCTGATGAGTAGAGGGCTTTAAATCCTTAGCTCAAACGGCAAGTGATGGAAAGCGGTTGAAAGTTGAGGTTCAGGTAGATGTTTCACCTGCTGCAGAAAAAGCTTTGCAGTTTTGCAGTGGGATGATTTTTGCCTTCAGAACACCCTCCTTCAGGAAAGTAAGTTTCTATTTCGTGAAACGAGACACTAAAATTACAGTGTCGATGCAGCCAACGAGGCTCACATAATTGTGCCGAATCTTAAGAGTACAAGTGAGTCATTGAATAAATTATGTGCTGAACAGCCATCGTTCAACGACACGAACACTCGTTCGAAACACTTATTAAACTCAGACCGTTGCTTATCCTTATCACTTTCTTCAGTTATTTGACTTCTTGACAAAGTATTGATGTACCTTTTATGCCCCTCTCTGTTTGATTCTGCTACTTAAGCCGCTGTAACCTATTTCCTTGCAGGAGGACTGAAAGGTGGTGCGGTCGTGTCCTTGACTAATGCCTAATGCGTGCTTCATTGATAAAGTAGAAATCAATAAATAGGTCCATTCAAAATGCAACAAAATGATGTGCCTCACAGTTTGTTTTTTTTGTATAACAATTAGAATCATAGCTCCTTGGTGTAAGAGTATCACGGCAAAATAAAGCAGGAGCCATGGTGGGTTACCTAATGTCCACTGCCAGTTTTCCACTCTGTGTATGTGCTTCATCTTCGCCACACTGCATAAACAGCTTCAGGAATGCATGTGATTCATGCTCATGTACTAGTCTTTTCCATCATGTCAGATGAGACTTGAGCGGTGTCTAAATTTGTTCATACTCCAAATTTTCAGTCCTGCTAGATTTTGCCATAGAACTTGTTATCGTTTCTGTTCCTGTATCTGGTTTACATCAGTGTGTGGTTATATGCTGTGGTATCAGCTTTGAGTAGACTGTCATATAGTAATGGTAAAAGTGCTTGTGCCTAGCTCTGAGCTCTGGATGGTTTTAGCTTCAGCTGCTCTTCTGTCTTTAAAATGTCCATGTTTAAGTGTCTCATTAGGTCTGTTATTATGAACATTTTTGCGGTTCACCCCTGCGGCGTACTTTAGCTCACTTTGTGTCTTCACTCTTTTCCACGCTGGCACACTGACAGCATAGTGTGTGGCTGAGAGTGTGCATGTGGCTATTTGCCTGGGCTGCTGTACATAAGCTGCACGTGCATGAAAGTGATGGGCTCATAAATGGTTATATATGAGGCTGACCCCCCCCCCGTCACTAGTCCAGGAAGAAAACAGTGGATTCAGGATCCAGTCCCTGGCCAGTCAATCAGTGCATCTCTTTAGTATTGAAAAAAGGTTGTCTAGTCTGTTGAGTTTTAATTTCTGCTGCAACATTCAGAGATGGTAGGGTCAGGATTTGGGACAAACAACATGAAAGCATGGATCCATCCTACCTTGGATCAACAGATCAGGCTGGCAGTGGGTTATGACTACAGTGTACCCATCTTCTGATGGCTGCTTCCAGCAGGATAACGCACTACTGTATGTCACAAGTCTTAAATAATCTCAAACTGATTTCTTCAACATGGCAGGTTTTTTTTTCCCTTCTTTCAGCCACAGTGACCAGATCTCAATCCAGCAGAGCACCTTTGGGATGTGGGGGAATGGAAGGATTGCATCATGGATGTGCATGTACAAAATCTGCAGCAACTGTGTGATGCTATTATGTCAACATGGACCAAAATCTGTGTTTCCAACATTTTGTTGAATCTGTGCCATGAAGAATTAAAGCAGCTCTGAAGGCAAAAGGGGGTCAAACCCAGTGCTAGCAGAGTATTTCTAATAAAGTCTCAGCAAGAAGGCTCTGTCAGTATGAGAAAACAGAATCCTCCTTCACATAATTAGTTAATGGAAACATATCATGCAAAACTCACTTTTTTTAGCCCTTAAATAAATGTTTTTGTGTACTTTGAGTGTCTATGAGTGCAGAAAATTTAAATTTATTCTCTCCTGGTGCTGGGTAGATCTCTTTTTTGTGTGTCATATTTTTTAGTCTTTTCAGTTTTCTCTGTTCCCTGTTAAGTTTTCTTATCTGTTACAGAATTTGCAGTGGAACTGCTAAACAAGGGCATGGACTTCCAGCTAACCAATTTCGTGAAGCCTCCATATTTTTTTTTTCGCAGCGATTTTGTAGTCCTGTTCAGTTATGCCGAAGTTGCAAGTAGACAAGTCAAAATGTTCAGTTGTTGGGTGTATGATTCCTTAAATCCCAAAGCATTGCAGTTCTACTTTATATAGCCCACAAGTGAATGATTTACACGTGAAAAGGAAGGATTTAAAAGCATGATATGTTCCATTTAAGCGATCAATGTTGGATATCAGCTGAACATTAAGTCATAACATTATTCATTCCTTTAAAAATATTTACAGCTTCCACAAGAAGCAGGTTAACAGGAAAAGTTGCAAACACATACAAGTTAGCGTTTCAGAGTTTGTCAGAAAGGCCCAGTGCTTAGGTCCATCAGGCTTGGAATAAACTGTTGGAACTCCCAAATACTGCCTTTTTTTTTTTACATTATGTTTTGTGTACCCCCTGCTTAGCTGTTTGGGTACTTTGAAACTGAGAAATGGAGTGAGAGAAAAAAAAACTAAATGGCTCAATAATAACTGCAACGGCAGCATTTTGTACTGAGTGACGTGCTCAAACAAAAGCCTCAGAAATCTGCTTGCATTACTTAGAGCCACTGCATGTCATCCTCACAGTGTGGGCTTGACACCCTCATAGCGCTTTTCTATTAATATCACTGTCATCCATTATGGCAAAAAGGTTCAGTGTTGTGACAGCCAGCCTAACTCCACAAGACACGCTTTACTATATTACCCTTCACCTGTGATGAGTATTGAAATTACACTGGCCTGTGATGACCAGTGCTTTATGTCCGTCGTAATTGTGCGTTCACATTTCCTCAGGTGGCAGCTTTAATTGCAGACCAAGAAGAAAAACTGGTGAAAGGACAACAGTTGAATCATTTCCAGAAAGCAGGCCATTAATTATGATGTGCTGTAATTGCAGATCTTTGGGGCCGGCCAATTATGTGATTGAAGTGAAAGCTGGCAGCCTTGGTCTCCTGTGTTTTGGAAATAAGTGACATGTTTTGGTGCTGACATGCTGTAGGTTTCAAATGTCTTTTTTTTTTCTTCCATTTTTCTCATAAAATTTCTTGGGAGAATTTAATTTGCATAGTCATGGGACACTTTTGTGCAATTCCTGGAAGGTGATCAAGCTGTAATTAATTTGTGAAACTGAAAATGAAATGACAGCACTTATAAAAATGTAATATAAACTATGATCTGAGGCTCAATCAGGGTCAGTTAGGTGCCTGGTCAATTAATACAGGTAACCAGTTAGTCTGACCAAAATCCTTCAAGCACACTTGTCTGTATGATATTTCTCATTCAACTGTTTGCCTCATTTACTTGTTGCAGACGTTTTTCCAGTATAACCACAATTTTCAGTTAGCGAGTGAAAAACAGCTTGTGCGTATGTGCAATAACAGGGCACGCACACGAGAGAAATCACAAACATTAAAAACAAGGAATGCAAAAAATAACCAAAACACACCCAAGTAGAGAAATAGAAAATTGCTAGAAAAAAGCATTGCTACACCAGAAGCGCTCTTGGACATTAATGGGATAGCCACTCGGACACATCAGGCCCATCACTGCCACTTGAGCTGCAGAGCACTTCAAGTGCGGCGAATGTGCTTGTTTTGCAGCAATTTTTGTTGGTGTGCTGTTTTATTTATTTATGTATGTATGTATGTATTTATTTATTTGTATGTGTTTTGAAATTTCTCCTATTTCTGATTAGGAACACGTTTCTCTATGTCGTCGTGCTGTCACTGTGAATTTGTTTTCATATTTGTATTCGGAGTGTCTATCCCACCAGCTTTGATGATAGAAGTCACTGGAATGTAAGTAAATGTGCCTTACAGTCATCAGATGTTGTTTCAGGTATATTTATTGAAGGCCGCCTACATTTAATTTCCACACAACACAGCCAGTCATGCTACTTTCTGCTATTATAGCAGCTACTATTTCTTTAGGTGTGGAAGGCAAGTTTTGATATTTGAAGTCTGAACAGGAGTTCTGAATATAGTATACATTCACGGGACAGTTTATTGGGTACAGGGTTGGACTCTCTTTTGCCTTGAGAACTGTTTTAATTCTTCGTGGCACAGATTCAGCAGTTGCTGCCGATTTGTCATTACTGTACATTTGCACAGCCACGATGAGAATCTCCTGTTCCGCTACATCCCAAAGGTGCTCTATAGGATTGCGATCTGGTGACTCTGGAGGCCATTTGAGTACACTGAGCTCACTGTCATGTTCAAAAAAACAGTTTGAGATGATTTGAGCTTTGATAAATGGTGCATTATTCTGATGGTGCAGCCATCAGAAGATGAGTCCTCATACGGGGGATAGGCATGGTCAGTAACAATACTCAGGTAGGCTGTGCCATTTAAATGATGCTCGTACTTAAGTGCCCAAAGTGTACCAAGAAAATATCTTTCACACCATTACACCGGCAGCAGCCTGAACCGTTGATACAAGACAGGATGGATCCATGCTTTCATGTTGTTTACATCAAATTCTGACCCTACCATCTTAATGTCACAGCAGAAATTGAGACTCATCAGAACGGGCAACATTTTTCCAATCATCTGTTGTCCAGTTTTGGTGAGCCTGTGTGAATTGCAGCCTCAGTTTCCTGTTCTTAGCTGACTGGAGTGGCGCCAGTTGTGGTCTTAAGCTGCTGTATCCCATCTGCTTCAAGGTTAGATGTGTTGTGTGTTCAGAGATGCTCTTCTGCATACTTTGGCTGTAACCGGTGGTTGTTTGAGTTATTGTTTCCTTCCGATCAGCTCAAAGCAATCTGACCATTCTCCTCTGACCTCTGGCATCAACAAGGCATTTCCACCCAGAGATCTGCTGCTCACTGGATATTTTCTCTTTTTCAGATGATTCTCTGTAAAACTGGAGGTGGCTGTGTGGGAAAATCCCAGCAGATTAGAAGTTTCTGTAACACTCATACGGCCCGTCTGAAGTCACTTAATTGATCTTTCTTCTTCATTTTGATGCTCAGTTTGAACTTCAGTAGGTCATCTTGATCATGTCTGCATGCCTAAATGCGCTGAGATGCTTCCATGTGACTGGCTGATTAAATATTTATCATTAACAAGCATTTGATCAGTGGCCAGTGAGTATATACTTATTAGCAAATGATTGCTTAATAACTAATATATACTGATATCTCCTGGAATTATTTGTTATGTTTTGTAATTTAAATTTCATGAGTTTGAGTGCACACTGATGATATTAGGGCCATAACACAAATCCCTTATACCAAATATAAATTTAGGATATAAGAGCTTCAGTGCATTCTGAGGAAGCAGATGGCACTGAATAAAAGCTTGTTACTTTTTTATTCATCAGTTAAAGTTTTATTCGTTTCTTTTTTTTTCTTGCTGTTCTCACTGCAGCTTGATTTGTTCTTAAAATGCAAACAGTTCTGCGACCTTGGGTTTATTGTTTGGTTATTTCGGACCCTTCAGACCTTCAGTTTTTTTTTTCTGTTCTGTTTCACTCTTCACTTCCCAATTACAATTCTTCTGTGTATCTCTGTCTTTTACCTATGCATAAGCTTTCTTATCCTCCATGTGACCTCACTTGGGAGACTGCTCGCACCATCCATCATGGAAATCAATTGCCCTTAGTCACTAAACAATTATAGTTACCTATTTAAAATTTCTTATGTGTTAAAGTGAGAAAAAGGGGTTACCTTAGTTAGCTCATTAATTTGCCACGTGTTGGATTGCCTGTGAAATGCTTTAGTTAACACTTGGATGCGTTATGAGGTTGCTGCACAATCGAACACTAAGGCTGACCTCAGTGTCCTTTACCGTTCGTTGTGAACACACATCAGTGACAGGGTGATGAGAGGGAGGCACGAATGCCCTTTCTTCTACATCTTTCTGACCTTTTTAAAATTTGGAAATACTGCTCTGGGCGCTCAATTGCCAAAGATAGATTGCTGTGCTGAGAAATGCGTCGGTCTCTTCGAGATTATACAGTACTTGAAGGAAATAACTTGGTGGTGTATTTGGCGAGAGACGATGGGTATGAAGAAACCATACAGTGAAAAACAAAACTCCTCTCTATGCCAGCGTCGCTAAGAGATGTGCCGTCAACTTTTATGGTGCGATGCTGACTGAACAAAGTCATCTCACTGCCTATAAAAGTGAATGAGTAAAATGTTTGCCTTTAAGGTTAAAGATGTTTTGTGTAGGTTACTGCTATTTAAGTCTTTGCTGCATTCAAATGTTGGAAGGGTGCATTATGCTGATAAGTTTTAAACATCTAGTCACAGGTCAACTTCACAGTCCTGCAGAACACTGTTTGAGAAACACTCATTCAGCCTACCCATTAGCACACATATTGAATTTTAGTAATGTTAAACTTGGCTATCGGCTATCTGTGTAGCTAAAACAATCTTAAAATGTAGTCATGGGGTCAGTGTGATTAATAAGAAGCGAGGCAGCCACTGAATGGTTGGTGCTCACCTAACTGTGTTAAATAGTGAATAAAACTGTATAGTAAAGAGAATTACATATCTTTGAATGTTAGCTTGCTAAAAAAAATACTTGTCAGCCATGCTAAACTACCCTCAGCAAGAGTGTTTGCAACGCGCCCTGTCACATTTATATCTTCAATATTCACAAATTTTCATCCTCTTTGTAACTTGAGAGTGAAGCTGTAGCTTGTGCGTAAAAGATGGCCGTAGTGACGATACCTGTAGCATCCATCGCCATTAGCAATGTCCAGATCTGAACCTTCTAGCCATCTTCGCGTTTTGAAAATGGCACAACCAAGTGTTAGATCTGACTGTGATCGACAATTCATTAGCCAGTGAGCTTTATTTTAGTCTCCTTCATGCAATGATGATCATAATTTAAAGAATAAATGTTTCACTCAATATGAATTGAAACTAGTGGCTCACCTCTTTTACTCTGTTTATACCACACTCTTTATTTAATCATTAGTTATTATTAATCTCTGTCTCTCTCCCCTCAGCCCCAACCGGTCGCAGTAGATGGCTGCCCCTTCCTGGGCCTGGTTCAGCTGGAGTGTTCTTCCTGTTAAAAGGGAGCTTTTCCTTCCCACTGTTGCCAAGTGCTGCTCATAGGGGGTCATTTTGACTGTTGGGTTTTCTCTATAATTATTGTAGGATCTTTACTTTACAATATTAAGCACCTTGAAGTGGCTGTTGTGATTTGATTTATAAAAAAAAATCGAATTGAAATGAATTGTAAAGATATCTTGTAAATGTTCTAAGTGTTCACAAAGCGAGAGAGCAGCGAGGGTAGCTGGCCATTAAAACAAGGCCAGTTTAAGGCACTTAATATTTTAACTTAGGGCACTAATATTTTTTTGTTATTATTGTTTGTTTTTGACGTTAAACTTGCACAGTAGCTCCTCCTACACTTGTTAACAAAACTATGTTAGACAAGCACGCCACCGAGTAACTTATAGGTGCTCAAATCAGCTCCCTAAATCAGCACTCCAGCTGGTTAACGGCCTGTGTGACCATATTTGCATAAAGTATTTTTAGTGGTCGCTCACATAAATCTGGAAGCAGTCAAATTACAACTGCAGGCAGTTCCTTCTGAACCAAAAAAATAAATAAAAATCGGTCTTCCTGAACAACACGAGAAGGATACTTATTTTGGGGGGTGGGGTGGGGTGGGGGTGATCAGTTCAAGTTCAAATCAAAAATATTATGAATAATTATCTTTAAACCTTTGGCTTACTTGTGTTGGTAGCATTGTTAGCGTCTTTCACTCTGCTCTGTGGCAGTAAACACACTATCGCTGGCTAATGTCAATGCTGATGTTCCATTTTAGTGATGGGAACCATGCCTCCCCTGGTGGCTCACTTAAACACACTTGCCCTTTCAGCCCCACTTACCTAATAGCTGTCGGCACATTGATCAACCCCCATGCTGTCTGTCACCCCCCGTGTACCGTCCCCAGGCGCTGATGAGCTCGGACAGACAGCGTCTCTTGCTTGTAAGGTACCGCGATCTGTGACCTTTACAAGTTTGGACCGCAATTTACCGAAGATTAGCCGAGTCCAACATGTAAATTAATCCAGAGAAAGGGCAGGGGAATCAATTTCTCTTTAGTTTACATATCGCTGTATCTTCTGGGATGAGAATCATTGGGACAGAACCAAAAACAATTACAAAGATTTCAAAGCAAAACAAGCGAGGCAATAAGCAAAGCCGAGATGGAGAGATGTGACCTTTTTCGTTTCAAAACAAAAAGTTTTAATGTTTTTTGAGAACTTTGCATTTATGAGTGATAACTTGTGAAATTTTTCTGTTTATCTTTACATATGATAGTTTTCATTCTTTATTAAAAACTGAGTGAATATTGAGTATATGCTCTCATCTGTCATGATATCAGCTCTCTAATATGATGTCCTGTGCCAAAAAATGACAGCATCATTTGCATCTATAATCACAGAGTTCCTCTGGCCTTGCTCTTTAAATCCTTCGGTTTGGTCTGGATATCGAGCATTGATACGCTCTCTCCCCAGTGGCGAGGCAATGCTTTTTAAACCAATTAGGTGGCCCTTCCTCCCAAGACATCACCACTGACAAGTAGCCAATGCAATTTCCATAACAGAGCGACTGGCACCCTCAAGGGCAGTCCCACAGCACTGTGGGAGGTGCTGCCGTGCATCTCAGCGTTGCTCTCGGCTCACTTATTTGGAAAGTCACATCACAAACACGCCAAACACTTGTCTTGAAAGATTAGAGTCAGCAAGGTTTTTGAGCTTTAATTGCCGGTCTTTAATAATGTCATCAGTAAAACCCATGACTGGCTTGATGCAAATTACTCCACCAGTGGCGTTTCTCAAGGACAATTACCAGTTTACCTTCCTCTCCTAGTATCTAAGAACACTGTGACCCCATATTACAGCAAGGCAGTGAATCAGCTTTATTAGATTACTTCCCAACCTTGACCCCGCAGCTCTCGGGCTCTCAAAGTCGGAACTCATCTCACTCTAAATTACTTCAACCTGCCTCCAACCCTCAGTAACAGTGTGTTTTACATCCTTTGGACCTTCTGGGTGTTGGTTATGTCGCCCTTTGGTCAGGCTGAGTTGATATGAGGGATGTGAAAACCCAGAAGGATTATAACGCAATTATAGTTGTGCTGGCGAATTAGCAGGACTAAAGCATACTGCAATAAACCAGTGGGTGCAGCAATCAAACAATGGCAGAAATTAATCTGTGATTGTTCTGCTACTGTTTCTGGCAATAAGAAATAAATAAGAGATTTGCGAGATTTGTCTGATAGCAGAGTTCAACACCATCTCCTAAAGATCACGAATTTACCAGCTGTCAAAGCTTTTTGACAATATCATACACTGTTCTTGTATTTGATGTGACCAGGACGGGACTATGAGCAATGTGTGCACGTGGCACAGAAGCATTAATAGTGTGGATTTAAATGTCACAAGTACGTTTGTGCACTGTGAACAGGTGAGCCTTTGAGCTTGTATTCCACGCTTATACAGTGAAATAGCTGAAGCACTGAGGCAGCCATGATCTGGATGAGGAAGGCACCATTAGAGATTTATTTTTAACTTAAGTTATTCATATCTATACAGTTATGAGGAAGAAGAATGTTTTCATGGGACTCTCACAGGACTTTTTCCACCATTTGCTGCTGTGCTTTGGATCCTCATGCTGTTGCATGACCCAGTTTCAGCCCAGCTTTACCTGTCAGACAGATGGTCTCACATTTGACTCTGTAATACTTTGGAGGAGTTCCTGAGTTCCCAGGTCCTGCAAAACAAACCCAAATCATCACCACCGCTGCTCTGACCGTTGTTATGAGGTGTTTGTGCTGATGTGCTGTGTTTGGGTTTCTCCAAACATGGTTCTGTGCATTATGGCCAAACATCTCCACTTCAGGGTCATCTGTCATCATAAAGTTTCTCCGACCTTGGGGTCAGTATGCTGGGATGTCCACTCCTGGGAAAACTGACAGCTGTCTTGAATGTTTTCCACATTTGAATAGCTCATTTATTATTATTATTATTATTATAACTAATATTATGTCCTGATACATAAAACATTAGAAGTGAAAGAGTGTGCATCTTTTTCCCATGACTTTAAATATGTGCATTAACAGGCGTATCAGCTTGGCTGTTGTGGAATTCTGCAAGTAGAAAAAAAAACATCTAATCACTTAATCAAATTAGCATAAGGCAACAGAAAGGCCTAAAACTGAAAACCCAACCTACTGTACTGTAAGCCCTGCTGTAGATATTGCAGTACCTCGGTATCTATTTTTATACACTGTGTCCTCTTCTATAAATGAGTAAAATAAATACATAAATCAATGACTCATAAAATAAAAAAATGTCTGGCACTGCAGTGTATTTGGGTCATAACACTTGTGACCATTTAATTTAGAGTTCTGCAAATTACCAAAAAATAACTATATCAGTAAAATTAAAAATAAATGTACACACACACACACACACACACACACACACACACACACACACTGTAAAACACTGATGTGACATAGTTTTCAGCTTGCAGCAAAAAAAAGTGGAGATTGTACACGTTGAACAAGCACAACAGAACAGAGATACTGTAACTAGAAAAATGCATTTCTTGAAAAAAAATGCTACTGTAAATGCTTTAAGCTGAAAAATTGGAGCTGAAATGCTCAAAAAAAAAAACAAATTGAATGAATATCTTCAGCCAGGCTGGAAACTGAACCGCTGCCCTTTGCATTCCCAAACCAACGCTTAATTTGCTGAGATAAACCTGCAGAAATGACGGAAAGTGAAGTGACCGAAAAACGCAGGAAAGAACATATAATGAAATAGAATAAAGATGACAGCAACAATACTGTGAATGCTTCAAGCAATAACAGTAAAAATAATAATAGAATAGAATAAAGATTACACAGAATGCGCAACAATGCAGCGTGAGTCTGTACTGTACTGTATATGTATATTGAGGGGCTCTGTTCTAACGGTAAACGGTACAGTAGATTAAAAACGAAAGAAAGTTGAGATTAAAGCGGTCATTAAAGTGGAGCGTCGGCGTGTCTGGGAGTGTGCACTCCAAAAAACGTTCTGGAGTACTGAAAGAACCTGAGAAACAAACCTTCCTCCTTTTAGGTTCCCCGTGTTCTTTGACACAACAATAAGCAGTCTATTATTAAATTTAATAAGGCCATTTCACACAGTTACAGATTAATCTGGACCAGGCTTCGACCATGGCTCAGATGAACAGAACCAGAGCACGACGTCTGACGCACTGTCTTCTCCAGGTCAGGTTTTTTCAGAGTCAAAGCTTATCAGTTACAAAAACAATGTGCAAGAGCCACCACTGAGCACTGAGATGGCCTCGGACTCTTCTCCTTATTGTTTATTTTTTCTTCGTCAGTGGCTGACAGTCATCACCGAACATATTGTCCTGGACTGACCCAAAAGATTATAAGCTTGAACAGTTACTGCATATAGAAACTTTTCAGACAGATAAATGCAAAGACAATAACACCAGACATATGAGTTTATTTTGCTTGTCAGTCACAAGCAGTTTCACCCCTCTCCTTCAGATACACTTTTTCGAAGCCGGAGCTTCAAAACGAGACTTTGGAAACTAACGGATGATGTCTTGATGTCATGTTATGATGTCAGTTCTACAGCACCATATTTTCTTTTTTCACTAAATTTTTGTGACAGTTCAAGCGAGGACACACAAGTTTTCCCTTTTGTTTCAAATTGTTGCGAAATGTCAAGATCCAAACGCTGTGGTCACCCCTGCTCTTTAGAAGGCCTGCACCACACTGCGCTCACAGACTCAGACCACCGCATGAATAGATGTCAGGAGATGTTATCACAAACATTTCAACCTTTTTGAAGTTTCAAAAGCCTGCCTAAACATATCTGAACCTGCAGTTGAATTACTTCAGCCTGGCAGGGCTGTACTGATGTCTTTGATGGGCTGTGATATCCATGTAATCAATCCAGAATGGGTGCCTCATGCTCCGAACACACCTTGCATTGTAATTTGGGTAGATATATAAAACAGGGTGACAGAGACAGCCGGTCACCGGGACGATGAATGTGCAGCACATGATTTGATTTTCTTTTTTTTTTTAGGTGCTTTGTCCCTTTCAGACATCAGCTTTGTGATAAAAGAGTGTCTTATCACTCGTGGATGCTGTGATAGCAGAACGCTATGTTAAATCAGGCAGTTGGTGAAAGAGTGAAGAGACTTTAAGGATGTGGCTGCAGGACAGAAACTGGTGCATTTATTTTGACTGTTCAGCAACAAATGTGAAAAAGACTTCTGACAAAAAGAAGTTGGAAATTAGTCAAACTACAACTTTTCCCCTGTACAGGATGACCAGATTCTTCTAGTTTATATAACATACAAACCCTTAGACAACAATCATTTAGTTTAACATAACATCTACATTTTCCAGCCACATAATTACTGAAAAGGGCCTCATTTTTCACACTGGTCAGAGAATGTGTCCTTCTGCAACTGAAACAAAACTGAAAGAAAAACTGGAAATCATTTCAAAACAGCGGGAGACCAGTGTAACAGACTTCGAAGGCATCAGCAGCGGCGAGAGCTGCTGCATCCACAGTCTCCGGCTCTTCAATTGAGTCTCTCTAGTCACGTAAGGTGCGTGGGCGAGTGAAGTCTCTGGTTTCTATGTCTTTGCCGGCCTGTCGGTTTCATCAGCGGGTGCGCTGCTCTGTTACTCGACATCCTCCTCCAGAGAAGACACCTGCTGTTTTCATCTTGAAATCTCATGTCGGTCTGTGATCAATCACTCCCTGTCAAGAGAAAGCAATATTGATCCATAGCTGTAGTGTTTGGCTGTTCTGAGTGTGTTGGTTTCACCGCAGCCTACAGTACTTGAGCTGTTCACGGTTTGAATGCAGCTTTCCCCTATCAATAACACCAAATGTTTGTCAGAATATCAGAAATTTGACATGCCTAAAGGAGCAAAAGCACCTTTCAGTGTTGCTATCCTCAAACACATTGCCGGCACTTTGCAGGTTGCTCTTGTGTAAAGCTGGAAAAAATGTTTGATTTCAAGTAACAGCAAGCTTCAGAGGTGCCAGAAGAAAGTGGAAGAAAGTAAGCGAGCATGGCCCTTAAAGTGGGTGACTTTCCTGGCTAATGGTGCTGTCAGTGGCTAATCACACTGTCAGCTACCATTACCATTAAAGTGTCCATCTTGTCTCTATATTCTGCTTTAGCTTGAACTTTAAAAACCCTTGGATTCTTAGAGGGATGCAATTACCCAAACCCCACAGCCCCAGCTTTTTTTTTTTAAAGTTTTCCTTGAAAAAAGACAGAAAACAATGTGTGGTTGTGTGTGTGTGTGTGTGTGTGTGTGTGTGTGTGTGTGTGTGTATATATATATTTGTGTGCGTGTGTGTGTGTGTGTTTTAAACTGTATATCTTTTCGTC
>VUQK01043195.1:54450-66483 GCA_015106715.1 Bujurquina vittata | reverse complement strand
TTTATATTT
This sequence comes from Bujurquina vittata, assembly GCA_015106715.1. NCBI lineage: Eukaryota > Metazoa > Chordata > Actinopteri > Cichliformes > Cichlidae > Bujurquina > Bujurquina vittata. The sequence continues at coordinate 66,474 of VUQK01043195.1, read as the reverse complement.
ACTCTGCTCATTTTTATTAGCAAAAAAAAAAAAAAAAACCAAAAGACCTGAAGCTTCAGTTTGGGGAGGAAGACAGGAAAATTAAGAATGATCCTTCACTGAATGTGCTTCTTAACCTGTGCTTCTGTTTTGTTGTTAGGAGTGTGGTTATACACGAGAGCAGAGCTCAAATGCTTTAATTATTCATGGAACTGTCAGAAAAGCTTTAGAAGTGCTTTCCAAGTTAAACAATCAACCAGGTGAGTTTCTCACTCCCCCACTGAGGGTATTAAATCGTGCACTGCCATGAGAGAAATAAAAAAAAATCTTTAACTGTGTTTTTTTTTTTTATTCAGGAGCTCTTCAGAATAGTGTTCTCCCACCTGTTCAAGTAGCAAATGTCACTGGAGTCTCTCCAATCCTTTCAGCCAACACAAACCCTGCACCTGCTGCTGCTGCTGTGCGTCCTCCTGCTCAGTTTAAGGATGCATTGAAATCGCCACTTATGACCAAACCTTTGGCCCCAGTCCAGAATACGTCTGCTGCACAGAGTCAATCAAAGCCTATTCTTACTCAGCCAGTGAAGGCCAACAATGGTGTTAATCGACCACTGTGAGTATTGATTCATTCACACTGTACTGTCCTTATGTAGAAGGTTGGGTTGTTTATTCTTAACATGTTATAATAATATCAGGGCTGCAGCTCTATCTGGTGGCATATGGCTGCGGAAAATTTAGGACAACATTTACTGGCACTGGGCATCAATTAAAATCTTAACAGTTAGGCAAACCAACTAGTACATCTGGTATTGACTAGTTACAATAGTGACTAGCGCACATCCCTAACCAGGAGCCCTTTATTTTGGATGTTCATTGTTGCTATGCAACACCATGAACGAAGTGTGAGAACAAAGTTACCCCAAGGGATGTTCCTGGTGACTAATTTCTTATTCGACTAAGCAAGGAAAAAAAATTAGACTAACCGACTAAAACCAAGAAACACTCATATCAATTTTTTAATGGACAAGGTCAAAAACTGCCTAAACAAAGGCAATCATTAATCAATTTGAAACCATTAATCACGTTCTTCTATGATGAATTGCACTTTGAATGCTGCGTAACTGTGCGGCACAGAACATTGCGCATTATGAACACTGCACTGCACTCCGAAAACAATGTTCACGCATCATTGAATATGAAAAAATAAAATCCTAAAAACAAATAAATTGCGACTTAAAAGTGTGGCACATTGTGCTGTGCATTATCAACGATGCTCGTTGCTCTACAATTAATCACACATCAAAACAATGCAAACATGCATTCATTTTCTTCCCCTTATCTGGGGCAGCATCCTGGTGCAGATACATCTGTCTCACTATTTTTTTCACTTCTTTGTACAAACTTGGAGGAGTAGCCAGAAATGCAGGGAAGGAATGGTGTGCTTCAGGTTACGTGATGCCATTTTTCTATAACAATGTAAGGGCTGCAGCTCCATCTAGTGTCAGATGGCTGCATAACATTTAGGACAAACATTTACCAGCACCTGGTTAATTACAACCTTAATAATTAGGCTAACCGACTAGGACGTCTTGTACAGACTAGTAACAATGGCGACAATTAGTTGTCTAGTCAAGCAAGTTGCCATGGCTTCACAGAAACTTCAGATTCGGTTTTGAATGAATCTGTGGAATAACCACTGTTTCATCTGCTGCTAGTATAAACAAGTTCGAATGATTACACAAAACAAAAGCAGTGTGGAGACCTTTGTGGGCACCTAAATATTGCAGCTTGACCCCTTTTGTCATTAAAAAAGGTCAGTTTTCAATAATCAGTATATGAAATATTGTCATATTGAAAATGTTAGGCAGCATAAAAGGTTAATTAAAAAGTCGATCCTTGATAAATTTTTTTGTAAAGACAAAGTTTAATTAAGTAGTCAACAGACAATAGACTTTATTGGTATTGTGTCACCTTTAGACAGTGCATTCCAGAAAAATCATTGGCGCAGAAAATCATTAGAGGCGTTTGTGCTGTTCGCTGTGCATATTATAAGTTATGGAGTGTCTATCCCAAAAAGTACCTTCAGTCTGTCACGTGTGAAATGTGTTTAAATGTCTTTCAACAGGGAGCTGTTTCCGGTTTGGGTGGGAAACCTGAATTTCCCAGTAACAGAGTCCATGATTGCCAACCTGTTTAACAAGTACAGTGATATTATTTTCACTTCTGTTGTGCCTGCATTTCAGTTATCCAAATCCACATTGCTGTACTGTAGTGAGATACCCTTTTAAAGTAAATAACCTTTTTTCTTTCTTAAACTCACTCCTCTCCTGCAGGGTTGGGGTCGTCTATAGTGTGAAGGTTCTGACTGCCAAACGATGTGCCTTTGTAAACTTTACAAAACAAGAGCATTGTGATGAAGCAATCCGACGCTTTCACGTAAGTACATGCTGAACTGTGTCTGATGGACTTTACTGCAGTACTGTGTCGTAATTCAGTGGTACTGTAGACATCAAGTTGCTGAGAGGCATTCGTTGTAATTTGCAGGATGACTCTGGCATAAATCCAGAACGCAACCTGTTTTAGATTCTTAAATGTCTCATTAAATTTTAACTTGCTGAAGCACACAAGCTACTAAAGTGCACAAGTTAATAAAATTTGTTTGAATTTGTCATTTATATGACTATTCAAGCAAAAAGTAACACAAAAAAAGGCTCACATTGGTGGATTAAAATTCAGACTGCAGGCAAAGATGTGCATGAATCTCCATGGACAGAATTCCGCCTCGCTTTACGACCTGAATTTTGCATTTTAGGAATTCTACTTTGTGTGCACCCCCTTTCAAATGTCCTTAGGCCACGTTCATCTACATGTGTGTGTCTATGGTTTTTATAAACTGCCAAGCCTGTTTGAATCTAAAAGCTGTCTCTCTGGACCAACTACATTTGGGTTTAAATCTGAATGCTTTTTGCAATAAGTAGTCCTTTCAGTGTGAATCTTATCTTATTGCTCTGTGAGACTGCTGAATCATTGCTTACGTTTAGCCATTCAGGATTGTTCTCTCAGATCACTCATTTACCCACCTCTGCTATCTGCTAGTCCCTTATAAATCTAGTTCCCAGTTCAGTTTATCACTGGTCCACCAGAGTGTTCTTGCTCCTGCACTAAATTTGTATTTTGTTCACTTGTCAGGGCTTTGAGCTGAATCACAACAAGCTCGCTGTCAGATACCCAGACAGAATCCCTTCCGGCATGGGTATTTCCAAGTCTGCCCTGAGAGCTGATGACCTGCAAGATGAGAATCTGAGGTGAGTCCTTTCGCACTAGATTTCAGAGGCAGCGAGTGTCTCTACCCAGGGAGCTCCCTCGCCTAAACCAAACAGTGTTTCAGTGTGGCAGATGACTCTTCTCGTTACTGGAAGTGTCCTGCTGAGTGCTACATATGAAAAAAGGACAACTTAAGACACTCTCCTGATACTTATTTTGTTCCCTGGAGTGAGAAGAAAGGAGTATGATACTTAAATATGCACAAATAGCTATGGTCAGCAACCTTAATAAATGGGACTGTGTTAAAATGCCAGTTACATGTAGTAGTAATAAATTTCTAATTAAATACAAGTGACTCATACAGAACATGCAGTTTTACTTATCTATTTTTTTTAAATTGCAGGTATACAGAGAACAGCCCAAGGCCTGTCCGTCCCTACAAACACGTCCCTGACCACAGAGGGGAGTACTGAATGAAGACCGAGCGCCTTCCAGCTGCTCCTTGATCTGACGATTGTGTTCAGACACATGCAGAATCACATGGTGTTCAGTACAGACTAATTAACAGTATCTACAGGCTTTCCTGAAGTAATAGCTTTACTTTTGTTGGACCACATAAACTCACCAGGTTGTGTGTGAAACTATCAGATTGTTAGCTGATAAATCCAGACAAAAACCTTCATCATGCCAAATTTTTTAAAAGCCTGACAGATATATGAATAGGCTTTGATTGGTATTTTAAATGTTAGTATTCAGGAAAATCAGTATGTAATTATTTTTTTTTAAATAAATTAAACTCTCAGAGGTTTAATCCAACTCTGCAGAGCAGCCTTAAAGCTGGACAGAACGGTCTTGTTCAGTAAGTATCTATATTTGTTCTGTTGGTGTCTGTGGACAATTTCTGAAATATGCTAGTAGCAAATTCCAGTATTATACTGTCTCAAAAAATTATTTCATTTAAACATGTTGAGCAGCAGCAGTCGGTTAAGTTTAGTCATGCTGACCTTTTTTTAACATATGAAACCTGAACATAAGTTCATAAAAGCCCTTTGGTCAGCCTGCTTTTCTAAATGCTCTGTATTGTTTATTCACAATTCCTATCCATACATTTAATATAAACTTCATTTTATTGTCTTCCAATAATACAACAGGTATCAAGCTGTTGTTTACTCATTTATTTTTATTTGAAAGATATCAATGAAAATTTATTAAAAAGGTTGAAAACATGGCATTTTTTATACAGATGCCATCATAAATTACGTATGTTAAATCAACAATTAAAGTTTCCTCATACTCTGGATTCCCGCATCATTATTTTTAAAGACGTGAACTAACTTCATGGGGCACTTCAGACGGACAGCCAACTGCATCCTGTATAGTATAGTTACAGATGTAGTTACGTGTGGGTTGCAGAGGTGGACCAACTAAATAAAGGTATGAAAAGTCTTATAAGCAAAATGGGTGAAATCAAACAAAAACATCTTGCTAAAGTCTTTACGTACAGAGGATACACAATCTAAATGAGGATGATCAGAAAAAACAAAAAGTGCACCTCCACCCAACTGAGTTGCTGTGTTCGTCCATAAGTAAAGAATAAATGATCTAACAGATGGGTAACAAAGAGTCCATCTTCCACTTACCTGATTCAAGGTCGTGGTCATAGGGTGAGAGGCAGGGTACACCCTGGACAGGTTACTGATCTATCACACCTACAGCCAGAGTACATGGAGAAAACCCTGACAGAAATCAGTAGAGCATGCAAACACCTTATAGAAAGCTGGAGCCTTTCTATGTTGGATTTGAACCCAGGACCACCTTGCTGTGATGCAGCAGTGCTAAATACCATCCATTTATAATTTGCCACACACACACTGTTCCTGAGTTATCCTATTGGATCATGGCCTTACCATTATGTCACTATTTGAGTATAAAATCGTTATTATTAGCTTATTTTTTTTTTCTTATTTTTTAGCATTATTTTCAGCTGTCTTGATCTGCTTACGTGATAATTCTGAACATTTGGATTATGAAGCAAGTTTTTCTGGAAAGCTCTTGAACATTTAAAACAGACGTTCTGCAGGATTCAACTTAAGGTGCTTATTTAATGGGGCAGCACATGTGTCTGCAGTAAATTAAATTATAAAGTAATTAACTCGTCGTAAACCCATGGAGTAGGCTCTTGGGAATGCGCCCTTTGTGTTCAGGCAGTAATCCAGCTTTGAATCTGGAGTTGATTGAATTCTGTAAACTGTAAATCTGTCGGCCAATAGATGGCAGCAAAATCAAGTGGATTAAAATGTGCTGCAGAGGTAATTCCTATACAAGCACCAAAAAAAACTTTCTCCTAAATAATTGTTTTATAAACTCACAGTTAGGGCACATGGAGGTAAAAATCATGTCACACACTTCTCTTGGGGCACTTTGAGCTTCAGCAGTTTGGATTTCTGATGTCAGTGAAACCATTAATAAAACACCCACAAAAAACACTACAGGTTTGGGTTACTGACATTTCCTTGCAGCCTCAATTTCAGTTGTTTTGTTATGTGGGCAACTGCTCATGAAGTAGTCTGCAACAGTAACGTATCAGGCTAACAATGCGCTTAATATTTTACTTGAAGACGTGAGCAAAACGAAGCTTGACAAGCTGCATTTAAGGCATTTCTAGGCTCAGTGTCTTGAATACTCACTTGTTTGTACAGAGTTTGATAATACAGTACTAACCACGAGCCAACCTGTGGATGGAGAGCAGAATCAGAGTACACAAGGGGGAAAAAACTGCTGGCATTCAAACAACATGGCATCTTATCAGCGCTCGGAACAGGTGTGTAACTTGGAGAGATTTGAATAGAAGCACAGACTGAAGAGAAATCTGAACTTTTCCTGGCTCAGTTTTCCAACACTCCAAACAATTGTGCTTTTTTTCCTTCCTTCCCTTCCCCCGGATCAGAAACAAACATCCACACTGAGCTCCTTAACTCATATGCATATGAAGGTGTGAATCCAAAGCAGCAGCACTCTGAGGTCTTAAGCATATGGTGCCTGTTTGCATCAGATCAATGCTTGAGCATGATCACAAATGCAAAGAGGCCGTCTTTAGGTAAGAGCAAAAACATTCAACTCCCCAGTGTGAGCTGATTTCTGAAATCCTCTATGCACGTCTACACCACCTCTCACCTGCCACCCTGCCCCCTTCCTATGGGGGGTTCATGTATTCTTACAGGTGGAGGGGAGCACATTAGTTGGGAGATTTGATGCGACTTCTGAAAGGCCCATGTTGTTAATTGTGTGAATCGTTGAACTACCTGCTGCTGCAGAGCCCTCTTGAAAAATGAGACTTAAAATGCAGCAGCCACAGAGTTCCTGCGACACCAATCGGGTTCTTTGATGGCAACTTTGGACCTAATTAGAGGCAGAAAACGTGTGAAGTGCACCCAGTCGTGAATGTACAGCAGCGGGCTTGATAATATCAGCTCTTAACCCTGCTCCTTAAACACTCTCCTCTGCCTCTTCTGTTCAGACTGCCTTTGGCAGAGAAAAGGCGTTATAATGTTCCTGCTCCTGTGCAAGATGAACATTACAGGCAATGAGAGAATTATGAAAAAGAGCAGAAACAGCGTCTGTTAAAAGGCAGGTTTGAGTCATTTCTGCTGCTTTTTCAGACTGCTGTTCATTCCTCTTGAGGCCGCATTAAGGCTGGAAAAGCAAGGCATTTTTTTTCCTTCACTGGATATGTCATCGTAAGTACTCCAGAATCTTCCCTTTTTGTCTCCCAATTTATAAGAATAAAACTCGGAGCTAACTCCGATTAACTGGGTGGAGTTTGGGAAATGAACGTATCGACCTGCAGCACCGTTCGGCGTTTTTGTGTGTGTAATTCTATCATCCAGTACGTCCAATCTGTAGAGGTTTTGCACCGTGACATCACAATAACAGAAGCCCACACGGTCTCTCATGCAGAATGAAAGACGCATAAACCTTCTGCAAGAAAATGTGGCTAAAATGTTAAAGAGCTGCAGTGCAATAGACAGCAGAAATGTATTCAGAAAGAATTCTATACATTTTTTTTTTTACCCACCACCACCACAGGCTGTTGGAAAAGCAGAGAAGAGAAGCTAAAGAATCACTGCTATGAAGTACTGGTGGATAACGTGTTGTCTTTCTTTTGGCTTTAGAGCTCTTCATGATTCCAAAGAGTTATTTCATATGACAGAAGACGCACTCTGCACGTAATTTACAGATATTAAATAAATGTAGCACAAAAAGTAAGGAAATTTGTGTTTGGTTGATTATTTGTTGTAAATGGTTCTTGGCAATAAATATTTTACTGTTGGAGAGCCTGTTTATTTCCCCTTAAATGGTGCCCCATTTGTAAGGCAAATGCTTTTGTGGGTTGAGCAGCAGAGCGGAGTGTGTGGGCTGCACACATGAAAAGCCTTCCAAATCTTCTCTGCTAATGCCCAACAGCTTATTCCGCTATTGCCTCTTGGTTGGTTTCATTCATTGGATTGGACGATTGGCAATTTAACATCTTATTGATTTAACAAACAGGGGCCTCAGCAGCATGTGGAAGAACCATACACAGCCACAGCAGCCTGGCACCACCTCCTCATGCTGGTCACCAGCTTAGTCGCACACTGCATCCCATTCTTCAACCAGCATTTGTTACAAGCCAGCCAATGCGGTTGTGTTGGTCACTCTGGCACGAACAGCACACCCAAACTGATCCCACAAGTGCTTAGTGGGGTTGAGGTCAGAACTCCATGCAGGCCACTGCATCCTCTCCACTCCAAATTCTGGACGCAGTCTCTGATAAACCCGCTCTGTGGAGGTGGGTGTTGTCATCTTGGAAGACAGTTCAGTCTCAGACTGTGGAGATGTGGGATTGCCACTGGTTGCAAAATCTCATCTTGCTCGTCTTGTGCCATCATTCTCAGGAAGCTCAGTTCACAGTCTGTCTCTGACATCCCATGTTATATGGAACTTGGCCTTCAATTTGGAGATGGTCCCAGGACTCACTCCAAATAATGCTGTAATTTGGGTTTGCTGAATACCAGCTTGAAGTTGCCCTATCCAGATCAGCCAAATGCGGAGTACTTGGAGCAGACACCACCTAACCGTTGAAGCAGGGTCCATGCTAGACAGGCACCTGATTTTCATCACCTGGGGTTTGGCATTGGCAGAGAAGATTTGGCAAGTGTTTCATGGGCACAACCCACATACTCAACTCTGCTGCTCAACCCACAAAAGCATTTTCCCTGCAGATGTGGCACCATTTAAGGGGAAATCAACAGGCTTTCCAGCAGTCTAAGATTTATCGCCAAGAAACTTTGTTACAACAAAGAAATAGTCGACCAAACACAAATTCCCTTACGTTTCGTGCCAAGTTTAACATGCACATTTAAATGTAATAATCCGATTCATGTTTACATTTGTTACACATCATTGCCAAATGTGCACCAAGACACCTCGTAATTTGGCCAAGTGGGACAAATCTGCAGCGGCTTAATTAACACTTTTCTACTGTTGCAGCACTTTGCTCCTCAGGGGGATTACATTTGTAGTGTGGTTGTACTTGGAGGTTTACACACATTATCCACCAGTTTGAATCCCATGAATCAAATTTCTAAGAAATACTTACAAGGTCCATTGAAAAGCTGTTCTGGGGCTTTTTGATCACGTCACATTCACTCTTTATCAGTTTGAGTTGTCCTTGACTGCAATAAACTTCATTTTCAGGAGTACGCTGAATAATTCCAAAGAGCAACTAAATGGACCCTCTCAGCGAAACGATCTTGCCAACTAATGTTCTCGTGTTCCATCAACAAGACGAAAAGCTGCCATATTTATCTCAGAGAGCAAAGTCTTTGGAAATCTCTACCTTAACCTCGGGAACAGTTTTGTTCTCTTTATCAGTTAGACATCGAGAACAACGTGCGCCACATAGAAACATGTTTAATGTCAAGCTACACAGCCTCTGACAAAGTAGAAAACAAATACACCTATTGGGATCAATCTGGATTTTTCACAGGCGGTATATAAAACATGGACATAGCTCCTGGGTCTGAAAGATGAAGCCAATGTGGATAACCCTGCATTCCTGCTAATAGCCAGCAGGACATGACTCCTCTCACTGCAAAAAGAAGCTAGACTGTATGGAGGCTCACTTTATTTATGACCACAATGAACCATTTCCCGACAAGGCTGTATCATGTTGATGTTTCGGTCACCATTAGGGTCATAAAGGACGATAAAAACAGGGAATGCTTTTGGGCCGGAGAACCTTGTAATTAGCCAATTTTTAATGTATGAGTGTCACTTCTGTGTCACGTCTCATGCAGTGTCACTCAGTTTTTGTCAGATCTACCCCCTTGCTCGCTGTGCCCTGCCACCAAAGATCAAAAAGCTGAGGTCGAGGCTTCACACTCCGTCACAGTGGCTATGTCCATCTTTTATATTCAGTCTATAGGATTTTTAGATGAGAAACGTCATTGTGCTTAGTTCACTTTCTACCATTACAGCAAATGTCTGACTCCAGCTACACAGACAGTTTTAAAATGAAGCCATTTAAAGCTGAAGGCACCTGTGTTTCATCTGCTCCCACCGCTTCTTTCTTGATCATAAAAACAGTCGCTGCCTGCCAAACATTGAGCCTGGAGTAGAAAAATAAAAGTCGTGTCCTCTGAATCTAATGAGGTGATGGAGACTCCTCTACATGTGGGATATTCCTGATTTCAGAGAGCCGCTGTGACTCCCATCCTCAGACAGCACCGGTGGAAGAGTCCTGACCTCCATTAACGCGCTGCAGGCAGCAACCTCATGCTTCTGTGCTGACCTGACCGCAGTCTCTTATCAACTCTGCCTCAGTGTCCCACTCTCTGCCATATATACCATCAAAGAGTCCTGTCTCACTCTCACTCTCCTAGGTGTCTCTGCTCAACCGACATTGCTCCCAGGTCAGCTCCAGAGGCAGATGTTGCTCATGGCCTGGCAGGTGGAGCTGCTCTCTGCAGGAGAGAGGTAGATCTTGCCGCTGGGGCAGACGCACACCTCGTACACGGCCTGTTCCTGTGAGGCCTGCCTGGGCGACGGTGTGTAGGTGCCGAGCGGGAGGCTTCCAAACTGAATGGCGCTGGCATCTAAAAGTATCTGGAAGGACAAACGTTGGAGACAAGCTGGAAGTCATTCAAATAACACTGTCAGAGGTGTCCTGGAGTGATATAGCACCGACTGGAACTGATAAATGACCGTGGTGCAATCAGCAAATTCAGTGGCAGGTGGAGTGAGATACAGCAGCGCTGATCAAATGAGTTCGGATCAGAAGGTGGTTTTTGCTTGGAACATTAAATTGCTCTTTTTTTTTTGGCCACACACTAGTGACTCAAAAGAGAACAGTGTCAGTTTGGGGGTCGCTGCTCTGGTTCACACTGAAATGGCTCAACAATCATTAAACAAACTGCCAAGAGTTGCCAATTAGTCACTGACGATGCTCCAAGTAAGCATTATTAGAACTCTAGAGATCTGTTTCTATCTGCCACCAGCACCAGGTTCAAATGTGCCCAAAGCTTTGATTAATAGGCAAACGGGGAGTTAGAGAAGACTTCCAGCAACTAAATATGAAGGCAAACCATGTAGGACTCTTTAATCCTACATTTAAAATAATCGGTCAAAGGATTTAACAAAAACACTGCATGAACCGCAGTCAGTTACCACCTCAAGTCTGAAATCAGTGACGTCACCAAGTGCACTGCCAGGCCTTTACTGCAGCTGCCTTCTGTAGGAACTTGCTCATGGGCCTTTCTGCCTTCAGTTTCTGTCTTAAATAAGCAAACAGCTGGCTCAGTTGGGTTAAATCAAAGCGGCTGACTGCGCCTTCTGAAGCTCTTGGGCTCGTTGGGAATGTTTAAGGTCACTCTTCATTTGCGCTGTAAAAAGCTGTCCTGTTAGTTTTACAGCACTTGGCTGAATCAGAGCAGGAAGTAGAGCCACGGTCCAGAATTTACCCCGCCACTTTTATCAGCATTCACAACAAGAGACTACAAAACTCAGCCAAGGCTGATAATTTCCTCCACACCATGCATATGTTTCTGGATCCAGAAGGATAACTGGATTTACGCTAGTTTGTGAAATGACAAATCTGAAATAAATAAGTTGGGCCAAGCCCTACCTCTGGCCAAATGTTTATGCAAATCATCTAAAAATTTTTGACTCATCCTGCTAACAAACAGACAAAATAAAATTGTTTTTTCAGTTCAACATTGAGTTTTGGTTTTGTAGGGTTTTTTTCCCTAGTGAGGTCTGCAGAGGTGACGTCAGCGTGTAGGAGGAAGCTGGTAAAACAAAGGTGGAGGCACTGGAGAAAGAAATCAGATAAGCGCGTTTGAATCAAATATATTCACTTATTTTGGATTTAAAAAATAAAAAACAAACAAGAAACGGACAAAGTATAACTGACACGTTAGCCGAGGATGAAAAAGCTAACATTAAACTGGCTCAAAAAAACGCAGAGATGCACTGATTGCAGATTGTTTGGCTGATTCAAATTTTCTGATTCTTCTCCAAGTGTGACCTGCCAATAGCAAGTTCTGCTCAAAAAACAAAAACACTTTTTAATCAGAGTACAGCATCAAGTCAGTTAAACCTCTGTGGCATTGATCTGGTCAGTAAGTAGCAGAGGGGGGTGTTAATCAGTTTCAGCTGCTTTGGTGTTAATGAAATTAACAACAGGTGCACTAGAGGGGCAACAATGAGACAACCCCCGAAACAGGAATGGTTTCACAGGTGG
>VUQK01043195.1:33740-47222 GCA_015106715.1 Bujurquina vittata | reverse complement strand
CTTTGAGTGCTCACTCAGAGTAGAAAAGCGCTATATAAGAGCTAGTCCATTTACCATTTACCATTTACACACGCACGCACACACACACACACACACACACACACACACACACACAGTGTATTTTTTCTCAAAAAACACAAAGCTCTAAATTTACAAGAGCGCTTGTTTCAGGCGCAGTAGAAAAAAAAAAAAATTAAAAAAAAAAAAACATTAAATGAATTAAGTTAAAAATGTCTCTTGGGTTTTATAACCGTCTCAGAGTACTTCCATTATCATGTGTGGCTTTTGTGAGGCTCAAACAGCAGCGTGATGTCACACTTCACTCCGAGGCTGGATGGTTTTAAAAAAAAAGAAGAAGAAAATGACATATTGTATCAATTAGAATCCATCAGTGGCTGCTCAAGACTTGCATTACACGTGTTCCATTAGGTTCATTTAACTCCAATATTTCTGATAACCATATTAAATATAATGAATGGGAAAGAACCACGTGTGAGTTTAATAAGTACCAGATGCTAAAAGGTTGATAGAGCTGTGTGATACTAAATGTGGCCAGCATTAGTACTTGTAGTTTGAATTCTGGTTTGTTTTCCACTCTTTTGATTCGCTGATGGGAATTGACTATTGTTTATCTGCTGATTGCACTTTTTTGGTTCTGTTTTGTTTTGCGGTGCAGTTTATTATGTTTGTGCTTTTACTTGCCAGGTTTTAATTGACCACAATGGTTCTTATCTGTTTTTCTTAGTAAGCTGTGACTCATTAGAGGCCTGCATTCAGGGACAGCAGATGAGAACAGGCTTTAAGCTAAATCCAGTACACTATACAATCACCAGTCACTTTATTAGGTACACCTGTTCAGCTGCTCGTTCCTGCAAATGACTAATAAGCCAGTCACAGGCAGTTACTCCGTGCATTTAGACATGGTCCACACCAGCTGCTGAAGTTCAAACTGAGCATCAGAATGGAGAAGAAAGCTGATTTAAGCAACTTTGAATGTGGAATAGTCGTTGGTGCCAAACAGGCTGGTCTATTTGAGAAACTGCTGATCTGCTGGGATTTTCCCACATTACCATTGCTAGGGTTTACAGAAAATGATCTGGAAAGAGAAAACTATCCAGTGAGCTCCAGTTCTCTGGGTGAAAATGCCTTGTTGATGCCAGAGGTCAGAGAAGAATGGTCAGACTGCTGTAAGCTGATATACGAAGGCAACAGTAATTCCAACAATCACTCATACCAAGGTATGCAGAAGAGCATCTCTGAACGTGACGTGAGAGGCAGGGTATCCTGGACAGTTCAGCCATCTATCACACAACTAACACATAAAGACAGAAAACCATTCACACTCACATTCACACCTATGGCAGAGTACCCAGAGAAAACCTGTACAGACACGGGAAGAACATGAAAACTCCACACAGGAAGGACCCAGACTAGATTCAAACCCAGGATCTTCTTGCTGTGAAGCAACAGTGCTAACCACCAACACTGTGCTGCCCTGTTGCCTGATCTGATGAGTCTCAATGTCTGCTGCAACAATTTGGATGGTACAGTCAGAATTAGGCAGAAACAACATGAAAGCATGGATCCATCCAGCCATGTATCAGTGATTCAGGCTGTAGTGTAGTGGCGTGGGGGCTATTTTGTTGGGCCCCTCAGTAGCAACTGGCCACAGTTTAAACCCACAGCCTACCTGAGTAGACACAGTGTATCCGTCTGCTGATGGCTGCTTCCAGCAGGATAATGCACCATTTCAAAAAGCTCAAATTATCTCAAACTGATTTCTTGAACATGACATTGAGTTCACTGTAATCAAATGGCCTCCACAATCTGACAAAGTTGGTAAAAACAAAACAAACAAACAGAAAAATGCACCTTTTCCTCCATTTTTTTTTTATTTTAATTTTTTTTACAGTTGGTAACCCGCTTTCTGTCTTTACGGAAGAACAAGAAAATATTATAAAACATTAAATGAGTTTTGCTTAAAATGCCACAGCTCCTAAAATTGTTATGCTCATTAGGCTGACTGAGGGCATCAGTTACAAGAACTTGATGTATCCACCATATTTCAGGGCTTTGATACGTAAAGCCGTCACAGGCGATAACTTATCTGGTATTTTCAGCCGTAAAGGCTGTTTATGACAGGCTCTCCCGCTCTCTGGGAAACCTGACCAACCTTTTGTGCTGTATTCAAGCTGACCTTTACATCCACATAAAGGTCACCGTATCGCAGAGCTTTGGAGGGGGAAAGCTGTAGGATGTGCTGATGACCAAAAAGGTGGTGCCAAAGGGAAAGAGGTTTGTTTAAATCATGCATATCTACTGTGCTTGCTTGGAGGGTGAAAGAGTAATTTATTGTTATAGGTCACTATCACAGTGTTCCATTGGGCTTTACACACCAACAACTTTATTAGTTTGAGCCCAAGTTCAATAACTGGTTGTGGTAAATGTGTGGCACCCCCGACAACCTCCCTGAAACGTGACACAGCAAAAACAAAACTTTCCAAAACTACTACACACTACCACAAATCAGGAAGGTGCTCCTACTGTTAGCTCCACAAACACGATAGAGACATTTAAAATATGCAAAGAAGTTAAACTGTGTCACAAAGAGAACAATGAAAAGAGCCTAGACAGCAACACAACCACAGTTCATCATAATCACCAACACGCAAAGCCTCACATTACACCTTCGACACAATATAATGATAGCTAGTTAACATTTAAAAGGGACCCTTTAGTTACACCGTTACATATCACATCTTTAAGCTAAAAGACGTGCATGCACAGGCATTACTTGAACCCTCAGTGAACTCTTGAAATTTGGCACGAGAACAGAGGTAAGACACGAATGGTTTTGCAGTAGAAAAATAAAGTTTCCTCAAGCCAGAACCTTCAGCCAGGCAGGCGAAATATAGAACCCACTCAAACTTAAACCAAACATGAATCACGTAGAGACACCACCTCTGCCAATCATCAACGGTCAACATCACTATCAACCCCAGAAATATTATATTAAAGACACATCATCCACTCACTACTCATGGGCAAACATTTCCCATTTCATCAAACTGGCCTTTAATAATCTCCTTCCATAGGGGAGACAAAGAGGACAAAGAGGAGGGAACGCACACTTGAAATGGCTCAAACCATTCAAATACTTTTTTCACAGAAAATATGCCAGAGATCAGACAGCGTGGAAGCGGCACTCTCAGGGACTAATCCAATGTGATGAAATGGACATACAGTTAGGTCCATGAGTAATTTTGCCCCTGTACACCACCACAGTGGGTCAGTAAAGATGGGATTGAAGTGCAGACTTTAATTCGGTTGCTTGATAAAAGTACTGTGTTAACTGATAAACAGTTTCATGGGCAGGTGAGGCCTGTTCCCTTTTATTCTAATTAAGACTAATTAAGCTGATTAAAAATCTGGAGTTCAGTCCAAGTGTTGAACTTGTGCTTGGTGGTGGTTCACTGGAACTCTCAATATGAGGGTAGAAAGACAGTGAAGGAGGCCATCATTGGGCTGAAGATCCCAAATAAACAGAAAACTTTAAGAGTGGAAAAATAAATCAACAATCTGGTACATTCTTAGTAACACCAAAAGGCCTGAAAGACCGCAGAAGACTATTCAAGTGGATAAGGTGGCAGAATTATTTTCATGATTTTATAAAAAACAACTTCACAACATCTAACCAAGTCAATACGGTGGCGGCACTGTTATGATACGGGTATGCATGGCTGCCAGTGGAACCGGGTCACGAGTGTTATTGACGATGCGACTGCTGATAGAAGCAGCAGGGTGAATTGTGATGCATACAGGGTGCAAATGGATAATGACCCAAAACATTCATTAAGTCCATAAAAAATTACTGGCTGTAATTCCTAAACAGTTAATGCAATAATTTTGTTAAATCAATTCAATTAACAGGTGAAAATCCAGATACTGGACATTGTGGAACGATAACAGAGGGTCCAGACACTTATCCATATGTCTTTAACTATGAAGACACGTGGAGAAGAGAGAATGACAGTGAATCCAGTGTTTCCATAACTAAATTTACACCAATTATTCCCAACATATCTCTTAGTAATGCTGTCAACAGTCCAAGCATTTTTCTTCTGGTCTACAAGCTCATTGCAATAACCAAGAAACAAAATTTTACTGCTGTAGTCAAACCAAGAGAGAGAAAAAAAACCCACTCCTGCCACATCTCTGTGCTCCCAAACTGGTAGCAGTAAAGTCTGACCAAAGCTAAGTGTTAACAAGGAGAGTTTTTATCTCTTTAATGAACACGTCAGTCATGTGTGGACACAGACAGTCCTGAGAGCTACTTAGATAAACTGCAGACAGATGTGCAGCTGGCTGCATTGCAGAGGAAGTAGCAGAAAGTTACACAGAAAATGGAACGGAAAACTATTTCTCTGCTCTCTGATTCTGGGCCCGATCCATCATGTGACGCCTGCGCTGTGAGAAACCAGAGAGCCTTCAAATCCTGTCTGTGCTGCCTTTGCTGCTTAATGTCAGACTTGTCTCGCTGCAGATTCCTATGTGGCTTCAAGCAGCAGTTTATAGCCAGCAAAAAAAAACTGAGTATGTTCGTTCTTGATACGATTGAGACCAGGAGACTTTGTGTCACATTGATAAGACGTGAATCTACCATCTGTCGTCAATAGATGTCACAGGAACAGATGAAATCTCCCTAAGTGTATGCAAACTAGCAGAAGTATCACTGCTACACCAGGGCTAATATCACAGCAGTACCTCACAGCTTTCTTGCCTCTCCCGATGGATTTGGGACATTTGCATTAGGAATCAGAGCACCATCCCCCAGAATGAGATAGGAAATTATGTGATTATGTAATTGACAGAAATATTTTCATATTTAGGCTTGTAAGTTTGGGCTGCAAGCGGCTCTTATCGTCAAGTTAAGAGGGCAGCTAGCTAGAGAGTCAAAATACAAATGCTGAGAGCCAAGTTTACAGCAATTATCTCTCTCAATTTGTCTCAAACTCTGTCTCAGAGGGTATTTTCTGAGTGGAACTGAGCTGAAGTAAAGAAATTACTGTGGGGCAAGAGAACGGATCAGTCTGACAACAGCTGCTACGACTAAAGGTAATGAAGCTGTGAGCTGAGCGCAAGAGATGACAAACTGGCACCTCTCCAGCAGGATCACATCCACTTCATAACCGCACTCTCCAGATTTTAGAGACCTAACACCACGAGTTCTCTTCTTTGTCGGCACAAGAGCAAATCATCACGCACACAAATATGCCGTTTAGTTAGCAGGTGACGAGCAGCAGAGGACCAAATGCACTTTGCTGTCACTGCATTCATTATACGGGAGGAAAAAAGCATAAACAATAGTGATTAATTGATTAGTTAAGTTCTGAATACTTTGCCGCTCTCTGCATATACAAGAATGAGCAGCATTTGCAAAAGTAGCGTTTAATTTTTTTCATATTTCTGGCTGAAAATGCTTTAGAATGACCTTTTGTGTTTTCATCAAACATAAGGACCAAGGGCCAGAACCATCCCACCAAATGGCCCAATTCAGCCCCCTGGAGTGCTGTGGAAAGTGTGAAAATTGCAGTGAAGTCATTAATGTCTGACATGAGGTGATGCCAGTGTGACTATGAAGAAAATACAGAAAATATTTCAGTCTCACCAAGTTCCAAGAATCAAAGAGTGAAAGGGCTCATTTTAGTTCTAAAAACTCTGCACGTTTTCCTTTTGTAGACTCACTGTGATATGCTGTGCACATGCAGTAAGCATAATGCTACAATTAATATTAGTCAGATATCTCAGATGTTCATTGTTTTGTAAATGGTCTGTTTGTTCACTCAGTATTTATAGAATAAACTTGTGCTTTACATTAAAAGCCCCCCCCCCCTTCACTACTTGAGATCAAAGTGGGCTACATGCTACCCATTAACTAAAGTGAGCATAAGATCCTGGTCTACAGTCACGATGCTTGTTGTTAATATAATATTCTAAATCCATCAGGTGCCATTTAACTGTGTCCAGGTTGCAGAAGCATTCCCAGCTGAGGGACACAATCTCTCCAGCATGTCCTGGATCTGCCCAAGGGCCTCCTCCTGGTTGGATATACCAGAAACACCTGAGCCAGGTGCCTCTTCCACTTCCTGAGACGCCTGAGAATTGCTTCAAGGGCAACCAAAACTCTTGCTCACTGATCTTTATAGCCCCTTTGGCAATAGAGGTGTGGAACACAGTCCACTCAGAGTTAATGTCCCCAGCTTCCCTCAGTATGCTGTTGCTGGAGGTGGGAATTGAAGATCTGGCTGATCGGGGCCTCTGACAGCTGCACCCTCACAACAGGTTTGAGCACACTTGGTCTGACCAACTCACCACCTGGTGGTGATTAGTTGAAATCTCTGCTCCTCTCTTCACCTGAGTGTCCAAGACGTCACTGATACAATTACAAAATGTATCCAAGCACCCGACCCAGTGACTCCAAGAGGGCTGGGCACACTAAACTGGCATGAATTCAAATGACAGTCAGGACCTACTCCCTAACCCAAAGCCAGCCCTCTCGTCCACTGAAGCCTATTGAAAATAGTCTGCAATACAAAAGAAGCTGGAAGCCACGAGTCAAGAATAATAAGAATCAATCACAAAATGAATTATTGATTGAATTGAATTAATTATTTCAAAGGCAACGATGATGACAAACAAAAACAGGCTTCAGTGCCAGTGTACACAGATAAAGTACTCCAGAAGGAGCACAGGTGCTTCAAAGAGGAGCAAGATCTCAGGTGGCTTTCTTTGATTTTTGTCTCCGCTCTTCATCTCCCAGATTACTGCTGGTTTTCAGGGAAATAAAATGCATCACAAAGAGACTGATGATCCTTTAAAGGGGCAAAGAAAGGTGATGTGGACGCAAGCCAAGCCGTGTTCTTATCATCTGGAGGGGCTTACTGCACAGGTGACACACGATTTGCAAGGAGGGCTTAACTTGTCGTGCTTCCAGGGCGGTGGAGGGAGGGAAAAACCTCATTAGTATTTACGGAAATGCCCGGAGCTGCATGCATAAACAAGGCAAATAAAACTTTTACCAGAAATATTGGCGATTTGGAATTTTTTTCTTTTGCTTTGGACACACAATCAGATTCTTGAATGAGCTAATTTGGGTATTACAAAGTAAAATGTGAGCGTATTTTACTTCAGTGACAGTCTCTCTATGAAGATGATGTCACCTCACTGAGTACTTCATTAGATCTACATCTGTAATCAATCAGGGATGTCATCTACTGTCTGGCTGTATCATGAACAAAGTCCCCGCTTTGCTGTTAGAATCACTGCAGATTTTCTGGTCTATGCCGGGGATGGGGCTTTGCTGGCGTAGTCTGAGGGGGCAGGTTATTTTAGGAAACAGTCATGCTTTCACAGACTGAAAACATGGCTGCTTTGACTGCACGTGGCTGGAAAAACCCGCATCTAATAGATGAAAGAAATTAGTCTCTAAACCTTTAAAGTTAGGAGGACATTTATTTATTTAGCTGACAGGGAACTAGAAGTTCCACTTTTATCTGATTTCTACAGTAAGAATGTAAAAGTTTGTTTAGTAATTCTGAAACGCATTAGCTGATATGTTGAATTTAAAATATGCAAAAGACTATTGAATTTGCATCTTGCAATCTGCAGTCCTGTGAAAAACTAACCTGAATCACTAGCTTGTCGAACCACCTTTATCAGTATTAATTTGACAAGTATTTTCTCAGTCTCTCACATCACTGTGGGGGTATTTTGGCCCACTCTTCTTTACAGCGTTGTTCACTTCATTGAGTTTGCAGGCCTTTGTTTTATGCACAGCTCTCACCCACCACAGTGTTCCAGTCAGGTTGAGGTCTGGACTTTGGATCACTGCAGCACCTTCATTCTTTTCCTTTTCAGCCATTCTGTTAGAGATTTGCTGCTGTGCTTGGGATCATTGTCCCGTTGCATGACCCAGTTTAGCATCAGACAGATGGCCTCACGTTTGACTCTAGAATACTTCGGAGTTCATGGTCGACTCAATGACTGCGAGGTGCCCAGGTGCTGTGGCTGCAAAGCAACCCCACATCATCACTTGGTACGAGGTGTTTGTGCTGATACGCTGTAGTAGGTTTTCACCAAATATGGTGCTGTGCTGTGGCCAGACATCTCCACCTTGGTCTCATCTGGACATTTATTCCAGACCTCTTGCATTCAGATGCAACTTTGTGTTAAGGCACACCTGAATGCTCCAGACCAGCAAACTACCAAAACTTCTGCTTTTATAGATGGGCTCACATTTGCTGATGATCAACTAATCAAGTGCGTTGGATTATTGCCATTACTGGCTGCTGCGTACCCTCTCAGCCTCTTTGGAAGCAGCAGGGGTGTACTTTTTTTCACGAGACTGCATAAAGTCCTGTGAAAACTCTTTTTTACATGACTACAACTAAGGGATAAAAATGTGTGATTTTTGTTATTTCCAGGTAAAACAAATACACTCAAGCGTGTGTTTAAATTTGACAAACCTGGTTAAAAAGCTTGTTTGTTTTTTTTAACAGCTTGCAAAGACCAAAGATGAAGCAGATCCCAGGGGATCTCCCGTGTTGATTTCTGTGAGCTACATAAAATAATAAAAACATGCAATCATTAACTTTTGCATGCATTTAGCCTCCACAGCAATATTGTTCATTTTGCTTACAGCACGTTTATTCAATAAATAGACCACACAAATAATAATGATTAAAAAAAATGGGCTTGAAGTGATGCCATAAATAGCTCACTTGATTATCTTTCCTTCATTTTGCCTTTTTAATAAAACTGTTTTGAGACAACATAAAAAAAATCTTTTGTAGGAAATTATATAAGGAGTCTTTATTTAGTCCAAACAGTACAGTTTGTACATCTGCTCGCTTGGACATATTTCAATAACTGGTCAGTGAGGGAAGACAGTCAGAAGGCATCAACAATTTTTGGAAATCTTTTAAAATTAAACACAAACACAATCAACCTCTGATCAATGAAATATCTTTGATCAAATATGCTTTAAAACAGAAGAAAATCAGATTCCTCTTTAACTCGTGTTGCCGTTCCTGTGCGTCGACTGTCTCCTGTTCGGTTTCCTCTCATTAAGACTTTGACCACATTGCAGATGGTCACCTCTGAGCTGAGCCTGTGTGTCTGTGTGAGTCCTGTGTGTGCGTACTCGCTTTAAAGTGAAACTCATCAGTATTCCTCTCACTCCGGGGGAATTAGCTGCCAGAACACTGCTTTTTCTGCCAACTTTGATCCCAGCCCTCCTTTCAGGACCAGTAAGGTGGACAACAAACCACACTCGTTATAGCTCGTTAATGGACCGGCGCAGGGCTCAGAGCCTCAGGCGGAGTACGGTGAGGATCGCATGGACGAGGGAGTGTCGGACTCCAACACGTAGCTCAACCTTACCCCCTCTCCCTCTCCGCGGTCTCTCAGTGCTTTAATCAAATCCTGACTGCCAGAGAACAACATACAGATTAGCTCAACCCTCAGCTGTAAAAACGGTCAAATCTTGTTTTACATTTGTGTCATAACAAGACAACCAGGAGATGCTTGAGTACAAAAGGGTGCTTGAGATAATGATACTGGTGAATAATGGCTGCTGCCACATGTTTTTTTTTTTTTAAAGCACAGTCATTGACTTTGAAATGCCACGGAACATTTATCATCATTATTTAAAGATCTTAATTTTAATTTAACAGGATATGAACGGATGGCATTAAGCTTTAATGAATTTCTGTAAAGTCATTGAATATCAACTTACTTCAGGTCTTCAGAAGCCCTCGCCTGGATCAGGGGAGTCTCCACTGAATGTCCAAACACGGCACCTTCTGAGCCTGCCGATAAAACAACCCCGAGATTGTGTTTAGTTAGACCTTGGATTGTCTTTCATGCACTTTTTTGTTAAGGAGTTAAACCCATCCATAGAAATAAATTCATATTTTCCATATTACATACATCACCTCTGAATAAGCTACACGCAGTGGGCGCCTGTGATCCACACACACCTCCTGCTGCATGCTTTCAAATCATTAAACCAGCTATGGCACTGTTGCCTCTTATCAAGAGGATCTTGGGTTATCCTGCTGGAAGCAGCCATCAGAAGATGTGTGCACTGTGGCCATAAAGGGCTGCGGTGTTTAAATGATGCTCAGTTGGTCATAAAGAGCCAGAAGTTTGCCAAGAAAATATCATCACACCACCAGCACCAGATTAGTAGAAGTGGCGGAGGGTTATCGGTTCGAGCCTCTGTCCCTGCACTGCGTTGTGTCCTTTGGGCAAGACACTTAAACCACATTGGCTAACGGTAGCGCAGGTCTCTGGCTGCATGACCGCAGATGTTTGTCTCTGGATGAGTGATCTGAACCAATCATTTCATTGTGTGCACAATGACAATGAGCTCTAACATCTAACCAGCCTGAATCACTGATAGGTGACAGGATTTGTGTCTCCAGCCGGAATCGAACAGCAACCTTTCACTTATGGAGACAAATACGCCTCAAAAGAGTTACAAATGTGTGCGATGTGATCCACAAGTGTAAAATAAAATTTACAGTCGTGCACAGTGATGTGTGTGGAAATTTTGAGGACTCACAAGCATGTGCTCCAGTCCACACACAACTAGAAAGGAACTTGACCACACGTAAAATTATTTTTAAAATGCGTGCATTCAAACCTGAGTAAGACTCAGAACGCTCATAATGGCTTATGACGGGTTCCTGTTACAAAAACGGTAATATCTAGATGGTGCATCAGTCTGGCCTGGGAGAAAAAAAATTGCACTCGAGTTTAGATTCAGTCAATTTTAAGACTGTGTTTATTTTGTTCCACTGCACAGTCACAGACCTTGTTTAGTGTTTTAAAGGCTGCCAGTTCTTCTCTTTTAAGCAGCCTTTGTCTTTATTTTCTCTATTTTTGTGCTTCTTAAGAACTTTGAGTAAGATTGTGTCAAATATGAGTGTTCACCATATCATTATGCCCTTCTGGCAGTGTGATCCTCCATGTGTGAGTCAGCCAAAATAGTTCAGTAACTTTATAACACTTTATAACATAACATGAACACTTTGTCTCAGTCTCTTCAAAATTCTCCACAGACATATATCCAATTAAAACCCTTTTCAGGCATATTTCTCTCTACCTTGGTTTTAATGAGTGGTTATTTGAGTTACTGTTGCCTTCCTAGCAGCTTGAAGCAGTCTAGTCATTCTTCTCTGACCTCTGGCATCAACAAAGCATTCCCCCCCCCCCAGAGAGCTGGGGATATTTTCTCTTTTTTGGACCGTTCTCTGTAAACCCTAGAGACGGATGTGTGGAAAAATCCCAGTAGATCAGCATTTTGCGAAATACTCAGTCCAGCCTGTCTGGCACCAACAACCACATCACGTTCAAAGTCACTTAAATCAACTTTCTTCCCCATTCTGGTGCTCGGTTTGAACTTCAGCAGGTGGTGTTGACCATGTCTGATGCCGGGCATGCATTGCTGCCTTGTGATCAGCTAATTAGATATTTGTGTTAACAACCAAATGAAGTGGCCGGTGAGCGTATATCGCTTGTGTTGACACGCTTAGGCCAGTTCACTGCAAGAAAACCAGTGTTCACTGTTACTTTGTCATCCAGAGCGACAGCAGCAGAGTTTACCTGTGACTGTGAACTTTTCTGCCGCCATGATGACCTCCTCCTCATCGGCAGTGAACAGAAGTCTGCTCCCGTCTCTGCTTCGCACCTCCAGCCTGTGACACTGCGCCTCCACAGCCTCAGGTCCTGTAGGGGAGACATGCACACTGGAGGTTTGACTGCAAACCTTCTGTGAACGAGTGCATTCGTCCATTTAGCTGCAAAGCAACAATTCTGCCTATTTGTATTCATTTAGCTCTGCTGCATTTTTCAGTATTTTATGGATGTTTCTGGAACTAACTATATATTTTAGTTACTATTAGAAAAATTTCCACCTCAAAAGTTTTATTAGTCTGCAATGGCAATAACTTTCACTTTCTGAAAATAGCACTGTCAAATAAAGGTTGACTTATGTGACTCTGGTCTTTTAAATCTGCTCTGGGAGGCTACAGTATGTTTGTGCATGTAAGACTATTAGCAATCTGAAAGACTTTGCAGAGTGCTTGCTTTGCAAATGAAAGGCTCCTAACAAAGCTGGATCAGCCATGCTTCTCTGATGAATGAAGACAAATCAGTAATCTGTTCCGCTGGCGAGGAATATTAATTCCTGTTCTCCAGACTTTGGTGTTTTTCCAGATGTGCATGCAGAAAATTTGTCTTTTTTTTTGCCCCCCTCTCGTCCCATCTCTCTTCCATTAATCCACAGCCTGCGACGGCTGGGGAATTTAATTATTCTCACTGAATTTCATCTCATTTCAGGCAAATTGTGAGCTACGCACAAAAGCAGGCGTAATTTTCAGAGGAAGGTCAAGCGTGACCAAAACGTGTCATATCAACAGTCTTGTCAAATCAGCATCAACTCTCTACTTAGCCTGGATAAGATCAATAGCTATTAATGTTAATAAATAGGTCATTTGCTTTCCACTGGTCATTAATCATGTAAATGACTTTGGTAATTTGGACTGACTGATGGTTGAACCTGATGATAAAGAGAAGAAACTATTGCTCTTTCAATTAGTGCATCAAAGGTTAGTGTCTGGAATAAACTCCTGAGTATAAGATGCATTAAAGAGAATTTAAAGATTGTTGTGCTGGTCTCAAATGAAGTTACAAATAATCTTTATTAATCAGGTAATTTTGACATTCATGGCAAAATTAATCCAAGATCAGATTTTTTTCAATAATAAGATGTTTAAAGAGAGAGAGAGAGAGAGAGAGGGAGAGAGAGAGAGAGAGGGAGAGAGAGAGAGAGAGGCAGGACAGAACAGGAAAACAAGAGACAGCTATTTCAATCTCAACCCAAATACCGCCCACCTCTTTATATCTTATTTTTTGTTCGCTGCCCCTCCTATCCTTTGTTTCTGCTCAGCTCTTCTTTTTCAGTATTCTCAGCTGAAATAGTAAAGTCAGTATTTAAAGACACGTAGATGTGCACTTTTGCAAATAGCCTATATGTAAAGCAAACATTCCTTTTGCTCACTGTGGTAACGGTTAAGTGAGGGAGAGATATTTTCTATGTACAAGGGCAGAACTATCTGTTTCACACTGGAATAGCTGCAAAGTGGGACCATTTCCACTTGGTCCCAGCAAGAGTGCCTGTACAGCAGCAGATTGTACTGCACACTAACTATGCTACATTGTGACATTCCATCCCCTCATGAAGCTGATAAAAGACGTCAGCTGCACTGCTATATATATGTAAGGGATGTCCTTGGGACTAAACGTTTTTCCTTCACGTGTCCTACTCCTTGCTGTGGTCAGTTTTTTGGGGATTTTTATAAGGTGCAAACTCTTTTTTTTTTTTTTTTTTTTTTTTTATAAACTTTTTGAGGTAGG
>VUQK01043195.1:3032-14021 GCA_015106715.1 Bujurquina vittata | reverse complement strand
CTCTCTGCATTTTTTTCCTTTTACATGGAGCTGCCCTGTGTCAGGTCCTTGCTTGACCCCCCCCCCCCCCTTAAAGACATGCCTTTCAGATACGGTTTATCTACTGTGGATAGTTTTAAAGCCTGCCACTACTTCCTCCATCCTCCACTTGTCCAATTTTCTCAATTTTTTTAAGGCCATACTGCACACCATCCTGAGATATGCCAGGTTTTCAGCTAACAGATCTTCGGGAATCACGTTGTTAGTGCAAAAATACTATTTTATGCCTGTCAAATAGTTTTATCTTTGGTATTTTTCATTGAGCTAAACGTGATAGTAACAAAGAACT
Organism: Bujurquina vittata; assembly: GCA_015106715.1. NCBI lineage: Eukaryota > Metazoa > Chordata > Actinopteri > Cichliformes > Cichlidae > Bujurquina > Bujurquina vittata. Next base: position 13,693 of record VUQK01043195.1, on the reverse strand, counting down.
TCAGAAGCACCAAAGAATCATAGCTCAAGTGCATTTTTCAAAAATGCTCTTGAGCGTCGGCTTCTTGGAAGCAAAACAAAGATATCGGGGGGTGGCACAAGATTTTTGCCAATACTGTATGTCCTTTTTAAGTGCTACAGATGCCCCGATCTGAACATGTGGTCCAAGCTATAAAGTCCTTTTATGTCTGAGTTTAGGTCTGTTCTGTACAAACAAGCACAAGAAAGGGTTTAAAAAAAGTCAGCTAAATGAGCAGTTATACTTGGAGGACAGTGACTATCAAATACAGAGTTCAAAGCTTTAAGCCGATTCCTTACTAACATTTGTTTTTTGTTTTTATCAGAATTTGGGGTCTAAACTGAGAGATTAAAACCATGTGCCATGAGACACTGTTAGTGTGTGATGTTCAAAAAAGCAAGAAAAAAAACCCCTGCACTTCTGTCATTTTTTAAATGTAGCCTGCTGAACCAAGAAAGGTTCAAATTAAAACACGATAAATAAATAAAAAAAATGTCACTTCATCCCATCACATAACAAAGTTTAAATTATGATTGCAATTTCTGTTTTTCTCCACATCAATCAAAACAGGACAAAGTGGAATTTGATTGAAGGGTCGATTTTGTGCCAGCAAAAATGCTCACCACTCTGCCTGAATAACTAGGTGCCCGCCAGCCATGAAGAAGCTGCGACATGGGAGCTCTGATCTGAGATCAGAGAAGATGATGTCTGTCAAGTGCAGCTGTCCGAATGAGGGCAAGCAGTTGCTGTTCTTCAGCGGATCGTGACCGCTGGCTGACAGCGTGAAACTCTCGATCACAGGGTGCAAGGTTGGCTGAGCTCTCAGCTGTAGTTGGGATGAATTTATACCAAGTTGTGGCCACGCCACTCACTCGTGCAGAAATACACAAAGAAAAGGCACCAGCTCACATGATCCAAGATAAAATGTCCAGCAGTAGCAGCAGCAGCCTTTTCTTTTCAAATTTGTTAGACTCGCACAGCAGAAACAATTAATTTATCAAATCAGTATGAAATGCTTTAATTGCATGACACACACCCATAACTGACACACCTGTGCACAGTTACCTTCTGGGGGACCCCAGACGTGTAATGCATGCACAAGTCAAGCCATGCCCCACATGCTTTATTCACACTCAGCATCCCATTAGCATAAGACACTTACGGTAGGCATCATTAGATTGTGTTTTGGTCCCCAGACAGGCTCTCATTAATTGTGGCAGAGTCGGCGAAGACTCTCAGCAGGGTAAAGACTTTTTCCAAGAAGAACTCAACTACTTTGCCGGGGTTTGAGTACAGCGATAGAAGAATATATACGGTTGTAGATGTCTTACTTATAGAGCGAGTCGTGCTGCAGAAAATCAGTTTTAACAGTCAGGACACAGAGTCACAGCCTGTGAAGGTATTGTGGTGTTGCAACAAATCAATATCTCTTACAAGGGTGAGCGGTTGATGAATTTTAGTCATTATAAAACCAGAGACACTGAAGTTGTTTTTGTACAACTGTGCAGCGTTGCATCATCAGGCAGTGTGTGGAGTGGTGGTAAAAGGTTGCAGCTAGAAATAGACATACAACCTTCAGGCTGTAGATGAATTCATGGAAACGCCAGCATTTTTTTTCCTCAGGTCCTTTACTCTGCAACTCCAACTCGTGACTTCATTGAAGAACGTGATATTCCAAAGCCCAAAGAGACAAAACATGAATTAATGTGAAATGTTGCCTCTGAGTGTAGGAAAACTGTCATACTGTCTATACACTACAGCTATCACCAATGCATTTTATATACACACAAATGTAAAGCGGGCATTTCTTCTTGCATGTTTCTTTATTCTTGGACTCCACTAGAAAGAATTTTCATGACTTGCAGTTCAAACTAATCCCAATTTATCTTATTTCAGGCCTTGGTGCAGCTTCTCAGTTTATCCTCTGTCTGGAAGAAGTGATTTTCGTCCCCTTCTGCCCTCCCCTTTAAGCCAACTTTTCCCCCACTGGACACCCCTTATAAAGAGGAGGTTTCATCAGCAGCAGGTGGGTGGGGCTTTTGTCCTCACAGCCGGAGCTGTGGGCCTGAGGTGGCCGTATTCAGGATATCTTTTATTACCGCCATCATGCAGAGCCAAGAATAGGGGGAAAAAATGCTCAGTCTGAGCATTTAAACTTTTGAATATCAGATTTACACTACACAGCTACTATAGGGACATTTATAAGCCAAGGCACAGGACACAGTGGGACACTGGTGGTGGCTCAGAGCGCATAGAGAGAAGCGGCAGCAAGAGCAGATAATAAACTGGTAATTAAATTCAAAATTAAGTCCACAACACTTTGTCTGTCTCCAGTGCTTCACACTGCACCCAACAGCCTAACTGCACTCGTGTGAGCGACTCAGTCAGACTCAAGAGTGTTTGTGGTGGGAGGTAAGACTCTCCTAGTGTGTAAGAGAAGCCAAACGCTGATAGTAGCAGTCACCTTCTTCTACGTGAGTGTGTAGATAAGCTGAGGATGCACTGGTTAGTGAAAGCCTGTTGCTGCAATAAACTGCTGAGTAACTCGCTATGTTTACTATCACAGTCAACACTGGTATATCACGACAACCCCACAAACAGTCTAAAAAGGTGAAAGTAGACGTCACCATGTCGCCCACTGGATGACACCCGTTAGCATTTTGGCTGCTGCCATGCTGCTGTTTTGGAGCCAGATGTGGATGAAAGGCTGGTGGAGGTATCAGCAGACACTGGTACAGTTAGAGAGCATCATTCATAAACTGTATGGCTGCAATGCACACACATATCGCCTGGTTAGAGATAATTAACAGTGTATGAGTGGTTGAGGCCCAGGAGACACTGATCGACTCCAGCTGCCTGTGTCTCGACACCTGTCAATCAGTGAGGCCGTGCCTTTCACTCAGTTACGCAGGTGGATGAGTTACTAAAAACTAAATAAATCCACCCTACTCAGTGTTATAAGGAGGAAAGTATCTGCAGAGCCTCTGTCTCCTGTATTGTAAAGATGCTTTTTAACATGGGAGTCTGTAGGGACTGACTCCCTTTTTGGAGCCAAGCCTCAAGCAGCACCTAGAGGAGCTGCAGTTTTTTGAAACCGCCGTGTTGGCTTCATTTTTCTCCTCTGGAGGTTTCCCCTCGGACATCTCTGGTTTAGAGCAGTTTGAAATCATACTTCAAGGATTATTTGCATGTATGTTAATCCACCATCCACCAATGTCACAGTATGCAGGATAATAAGCCCCTTTTAATACGCTGGCAGCTCAATCAATAATTAAATTAATAATTAGCTGCTGTCCTAGATCATTCTGAAAAGAAAAGGAAAAAAAGCCATTCAAACTTAGGACAACTCAGCCTTGAAGAATAAAAACCCCTTACCTTCAAAGTAAGGAGAAGAAAATCTGCTTGTGGCGCATTACTGACCCATTATAAATTCCAAGTAATTTCTGTCATTTAAAAAATCTTACAAACCCATCTAAAAATCACATATTCAGCTGTGCTGTGAAGCACTGAAGCCTCTTTTACCAAATCCTTAACTTTATTGACATTTGTTCCTTGGAAGGGCATGGACGATTGAGCAATCTCTAAAGCAGGGGGGGTAATAACAGCATACCTCGCTGCAAACATGGCCTCTAACAGGAGATTTCCACAAGCTTACTGCTGTTAAACAACCTAATCCACTCTTCAACTGATTGTTTCCATGGATGAACAGTTTGGGTCACATCTGCTAGTCGTAGCAGATGTCTCACAAATGGATGTTGCGACTTAGCAGCAAATACAAATGACCCATAACGCTGGCCTAGAAATGTCAGTGATTCCAATTTAACCAGCGATACTGCTGAGGGACAAGAGCATTATGAGAGGTGCTTACACAGAGGCACAATATCATCTCTCAGTGTAGTCATGCAAGTCATTTTCACAGCCACAACACCGGAAGATGCCTCGCACAAAACTGACCTGAGCTACTGAACCCGCAAAATTATCAGGAGATCTTTACACTTAACTGGTATCCGAGAGGACCCACCAACATTAATAACTCCAAGAAAAAGAAAAAAAAATTCGAACCAATCTTTTAGCCTACAGCCATGGCCCTGCTGGACACTTTTAGTCTATTTTCAATCCACTGTTGCTAGGGGAAACTTCAGCACTTGTAATTTCTATGGCAACCCACTGTTCCCAACGCTAGCAGATCCTGTGATTTCTTTGCAAGGATTTTTAATGCATATATTACCCTGGTCCAGTCTTGCCTCCTAAAGCTCGGTTATTCATAGAGCAAATGCAGGAGTGCATAGTGGCTGGCACTTTGTCAATTTGTCATTTCAGCATGCCGGTCACAGCCGACACTCACAAACACGCTGACCTGGACCGACGAGGACGTCCAACTGCACGGTGACTTAAGAAGCAAAACATTGATTACAAATAAAATTGTTCTAATCCTCAGTTTTGTTTAATTGGGGCTTCAGAGGGTTTAGAATATAACAGATTGTACAATTATAAAGTAGTGAAAAGTAGAATCGACCGATATAGGGTTTTTAAGGCAGATACTAATATTTGGCCATTATATAGGCCAATATTTTTTTATTTCAGACAAAAGAAAAAAAATTCCCAGCATTTATTATGTGCAGTTATTTATGAGTCTATACTAAGGTAATATAACACTGTTTAAAATTTGTGGATTTTCTCATTCTCTGCTGCTCAGATCAGCTGCTTGTCGTGTTTGTGGCGTTCCAAACTATGCGACTTCAACACAGATATGGCTGGAGGGTGATTTGTCCAGCTTCTTTACTATTTATTTCATTTATTTGCAGGTTACATTCAGTTACTGACAACTTCTGTCTACATTTTAGGCATACCCAGATATATTAATGCCCATCCAAGCATATTTGGAGATTCACTAAATCCTTTGTTTTGTTAAATCCACTAGAAAGATCCCTTTACTAGTGGACCATCTCCTTGTTCTTATTTTCAAAGTTCTGCTGCTGTTAACTGCAGGAACAGATAGACGCTTAAAGGTGGCGACTATGCTACAACTATCATGGGGCAATAAGCTATGCTCTATTACAGACCTTAATTCACTTAAACTCACCAACTTTTTGTCATTTAATGATATTTTCAGTTTTGATTGGATGACTATTAAATTAAGATTTGTGCACATAAAATTATTATTGTGACACAAACAGCTTCACAGTGGCGCTCTAATTCGGTCTTGTGGTATAAATCTATAAATCTAACATGTCACAGCTAAGTAGTCTGGGTAGGGGTGACCCTTGAGTATAGTCCCTGTTAGGTATGCTGTGATGGCCAAACCCATGGCCACACAGCATCAAAGTCGGTAACTCCCTTATACACTACTCCTTTTATTTTTGCAATAAATTGTTTGGTTGGTTTAAATGCACATTCTATTTGTAAGCGCGCACATTTTGTTTATGTATTTTTTCTCAATCTGCGGTTCATCTTATTCATGCTTATGATTAATTTGTTTCTTTTTTTTCCATACTTACCTGGATAAAGATGTTGGCCAGGATGGAGCATAATGGACTAATTGGACTGCACTATCAGTTCCTACTGCAGAGGGGGAATTTAGATTTTCTTTAGTCAAATAAGTGTTTTTTTCTAGTTAAGTAAATTTGTGTTTAAACCTTAATATTCTGCTTTCTATTTAGTTGTTAACAAAATTAGCTGTACTGTGGTATTTAGTTTTGTTAATTGCATTCTCTTTAGTTACCCCTATTGTGTCTGTTAATGGTCTGATCAGCCAGAGTATATAAACCCCCTGTGTGTCATTTCTTCGTTAGGGTCAGTTATGTTTTGTTTGGGCAGCAGTTTGTTTATACACAGTTTTTGCCTGAGTTCAGTTTTGTTTTTTTGACCTCTTTTATGAGCTCAGCATTTTTATAATTTAAGTTTTGGGTTAAAATAAAAACCCTATTTTTCTAATAATTCCTGTGACTCCTCCTGTTTTTCAACTTGGTCCCCCACATAGTTGGTACCAATTACAATAGTACTACACAATTCTCGATATCCTCTTTTATTACGAAGTCATTTTAAATCACCGACATGGTCAGAATATATTTTGTTGAGAGGACACAGGCTGTAATGTTCTTATCAGCGAGCGGGGCAGGGCTATCGTGGCAGCTGCTCTGGTCTCCATCTACTATGGGTAGTTTTTCCTGTGCCTTTTTCTGGAATAGCTGCAGCCTCTGTACATACAATGCAACCTATGATACTTTAAAAACAAACGCATTTAATGTGTTTTCAGAATTTTGGTATCAAAATACAGAACCAGTCAAAAGTTTGGATACACATGTCCAAACGTTTGACTGGTACTGCATATCTTACATATAGGTTCTGGCCTTGTCCCAGTGAAAATCTAATCGTGAAATACCCACCCTTAGTTTTCAAACTGAACCTCGTCACATGTGCTGACCTTTGACCTTCAACAGGAAAAAGGAGAGCTTAAAGCTTTACAAATCTGCGCGAGAGGAAAAAAACTGAACTCTTGAGCACTAAATAACTGTCTCGAGGGGTGGTTTTATGGGCACCGGGTATCATCAAACACTGTAACCTAAACAGTCTAATAGCATCCAGCCGACAGTCTATATTCAAACCTTTCATGATCATAAAATTGAAACTGTTATTATAAACACTTACAGTAGGAATCTGGGTGGATGCTAGACTTACTTTTAAAAGCCACCAAAAAACACCTCTTAAGAAAATTAAAGACAAAGATCATCTATGTATATTTTTATATACAGTAGATGTGTTTCTTATTCACATGTCGTAAGATTGTTGTATAATTTCACGATTTTGTCTACGCTTGATTATGGTGATACTGCTTACATGCATGCATCTACTGTACATGCACCTTGAAGCCTCTTGATTCTGCATTACGATTTATGACAGGCGATTCCTTTTTACTCACCATGCATCTTAAATGAACAAGTGGGATGGTCCTCCCTAGTGAACAGAAGAGAGGAGCATTGCATGATTTTTATTTACCTGGTCCATACAAATGGAATGAGCTACAAAAAAAACTAACTATGAATCTACATTCTCTGATTTCACTGGAACATTTTAAAAGGTTATATTTACTTCTCTGCAACTACTACATGTGGGAATCATCAGACACTCCACAATGCGAATTGCTATTTGTAACATTTTGTGATATGCTGAGTATTGCAATAACATATTGTGATTTATTGCCTTATGCCCCCAAATTTAAACTTCGTCAGTATCCTTTTTATCCAAAAGATAACATTAATCTCATTTATTTTTTGCTGCAAAATGTGATTGTCAAGCATTTAAAACTCACTAAAATTTACCAATGTCTGCTATCAGTCTGCAATTAAATGGGGTTGAGTTGGCAATCACATGCAAGCTGTTTTTGATAAAACAGCAATTAACTGTGATGAATTGTCAAAAAAAAAATCATGTCTGTTGCCGTCTACAGACATTTAACTATTACATTTACACTCAGCAGCGTTCCTGTTCTACAGGAATATAACCAGAATACAACCAGACAGCCGGTTGAGTCGAGTCCCCTCGAGCTGTGCTCACTGACAAAAACTCATTCAGGATGATGGCAGCATGTTGGCAATCTGTCTGCAATTGTTTGCAAACCTTCAACAATCTCTCAGAGAGGGACTGCAGTCAGTCCAACTCAGACTGTAACTGTTTGCAGAAAGGTTGCCTCCTATCAGGCAGTCACTTGTGATCAAAAGTGGTCGTAAGTGTGCAACACACTCAAACTCTGGGCAACCATTTAGGTACTACAAGTCGCAATCAGTCGCAGATCGTCTCAGAATACAATCACCAGGCAACCACAGATTTTTTTTTCTACATCCTATTTTTACTTGTGTTCATTAGCTTGCTCTGAATTAGGAGGTCGCTTTGTCAAGCTAAGTATTTCCCGTGTTCGACCGTTTTTCAGTTGAGCCGATTTAATGTTTAATATTTGCTCGGCTAACGTTACCTCAAGATGGTGGTGCATGAGATGAGCCCTCTTGTTTGTATTATTTCCAGAGTATTTTCATTTATTTAATAAAATATAAATATTTGGTGTTCCTGTAGCAATATAATATTGCCACTCAAAATACTATGCTGTATTGATTTTTCCACACCAACACACCAACAGCAACTACTCTGGTTCCTGTTTTTTTTTTCTTTGAGATCATGCATAATATGTCTTTTGATTTAGTTGCTGCCTCAATTTTTGTATGCGTTTTGTACACAGGTCTGTCTTGAAAAGTCAATCACAATGAGACTACGTGTTTAAATAAAGGATTTAATAATAATAATCTGTTAAATACCGTGTAGGTCAGAAAGGGACTGAACGGAACTGCTTTAAAGTAAGAAGGAATCGGACCCTTGGTGAATATTCATACAGGTTAATCACAACGAGACATTTTTTGTTTATGCGACCTCTAGTATTGCATTGACAACGAACATATGTGTGTTCACAATTAGAAGTCTGATACTGAATTAAACTGAGAGGCCAGTTTATAGGAGAGTATTTCCTCCACTCAGGGGTTTGCTCAGTCATACAGAGTTTTCTGTGCTTAAATCATCGAAATATGTTCTGCAGCACTCGAGACGAATGGCAACGGATCATCGTGAACAGGTGGGTCTGAAATCATCTCTGATGGTTTACCATCTACAGCCCGTTTTACATGCAGGTTCTATTAATAGGAAGTAAACACCTACACAGAAACTAGCTTCTCTGAGGTACAAAAGGCCAAAAAAGCTGCTCTCTCTGTAGATGAAACAGTGTGCTGGAAACATCCTCGTGGATTTGTTGCACAACCATAGTTATCCTCGCACATGCCTCTTCATCAATCCCGTTTAAGTTTGTGCTGAGATCTGAATCTGTCACTTTACTTTTCGCCTCGGGGTGGGACCAGGTCCTCAGAGCTTTCACTACAGATTTTACAGCTGGATCCAGCCAAAGCCGGCAATTACCCAGCAGTCCTTTCCCAGTGCTGGCATGCCTCATCTTCAGCAATTAGCACAGAGGGTGATATTCTACACGCTGCTTTGATCAAACACACGACATGCTGCAGAGGCAGCAAAATACAGCTGAGACACCCCTAATGAAAGAAAATGAGACGTTATTAATGCTTGATAACGTTAATCAGCAAATCGGCGAGCGCTCTCTCGCTCGCCGGTGCCACTGGAGTCCCGCAGGGACGCCGCAGCTGGAGGTAAGAAAACATTTGAGATGCACTAATGACTGGAAAGCTCGTACACATCCATCCCGCATGTGAGCACTGCACAATCGCTGAGGCAGCAGCACGGAAAATAGATGGACACAATCTAGCTCCAAGTCTGACATCAAGTATTAAAGCACCTATTTATTTAGGTTCTTTGGGCTTTTATTTTGACAGAAAGACCCATCAAAGAGCCACCGTTGCGCCTGAATACACGACTGTAAGCGGGAAAGCCAATTACGCTCCTCAAAGCCGAGCTCATCGCATTGACGTTACCCTCTCACACTTTGTTGACATGACAATCAAGCACTTGGGTTTGGGGGGTAGGGGGTGGGGAGGGTGTGCTGTCAATAGTCATTCCACTTGTAGGCAAAATCCAATTTTTGCAGCTCCTTCATCTCTGGCGGAGGTACAATAGCAGCGGAGTTTGTCAATGGGTTCATCTTTTTCAGTTTGGTTGCCCTTTCTGGATGGATCGATGGACGGCTGCGCGCTTCCTTAAAAGTCAAAGCAACAAGGTAACCGTGCTGTAAGTATGAGACCAGCGGGGATCAAAGATCTTCAATAAGTTGGGCGCAACAAAAGGTTGCAGCTGTTCAGTCGGCACACTCACAGCCAACGAGTCTGAACATCACATCACAGGCTGTTTGAAGATGCTATTCAGGGAGAGTCTCCTTTTTGTGCTGCACACAGCTCTGCTTTTGAAGACACTTCCGTGAAATGGCAAATTGCCTGCACTTATGTAGAGCCTTTTAGCAGTAGATGGGTTCTTACAAAAGCGGTTTTACAATGTGTTTCCCTTTCACGCACAAACGGCAGCTGACTTTGGGAGCGACTTGGGGTTCAGTGCCGTAACTCAAGGACACTCTGGCCCTCTCACCTATCGCCTGTGGAACAATGCCTCCTGACCTTTGCATCATTAATTATAGTTGAGAGCTGGTGTTAAGTCTCCGGGGCGGATTCTTCCACAGTTCTGGCGGTCGCAGAGAGTGAGACCGACGACAAACTGCTGATGTAAACAAATGCACACTTCTTCACAGTAAACTAGCTTTCCCCGCTAATCCGCGGCAAATCCTTGGAGAGCCAACGGGGCCATTTTGGACGGCACCCCGTAGTAGTCATTTGCATTCATCAGAGGAATGCACAGGGGAAGTGCCAGACCGAACACAGCATTATCAACAGAAATGATGTCACAAAGCACCCCGAACAAAGCCTCTGTTTTAATTAGATAACACGGTGTCAATTCAAAGGATTCAATGGAGCACTGCACTCGCTGAAAACTGGAGAAATTGGTGAAAAGAAAAGTTGCAGACTGATTTGGAAGCGCTGGATGGATTCAGAGTGGGGAGAAGGGGGGTTTCTCAGCTGATAAAGAGTCACCTCACCTGTGATGGACTTCAGAGTTGCTTTTTTTTTTTTTTTTTTGCTGCGGCCCGGACA